>MVAM01000102.1:47217-57826 GCA_014825675.1 Cystofilobasidium ferigula
AAAATCTTTTGTGGTTTTATATTTTTTTTTTGGGGTTTAAATTTTCTCGTTCTCCCCCCCCGCCTCCGCCGCGTTCCTTTTCCCCCCCCCCCCCCCCCCCCCAGCACGGCCTGACGCCGCCGTCCCAGGCGCACAACACGACCTACCACGGCCTGCCGACGTTTGCCCACTTCACCCGGCTCGAAAATCTGCTCCCGATCTTCAGCAAGAATGAGCCGCTGTTCGTGTACCTGCGTCGGCTCGCGCGGGACCGGCTCGACGACCCGGCGTCGGTCAGGATGAAGCGGGGGCACGGCTCGTCCTCTGCGCCTTGACGTCTCTACCGCCCTCCGTGCGCATGCTAATTTTACGGGTGGTGCTCTTGCAGGCCCGTTTAACACGCTCTGGGGCGCGACCGCCGAAGACGAGCACGAGGACAGGCTCGGCGACGGCCAGTTCATCATCCAGGAGGACGCGCAGGCGGCGTTCGGCGGCGTGCTCGCGACGTTTGAGGCCGACTGGCGGGCGGTCGGCGGCTGGTAGCCTACCGAAGGTGGAAACGATCTGTTCCTTACGTCTTGTCTGCCTATGAATGTGCGACACCCTTCCTGCGTGACGGAAGGTGAAGGGTGGAGACGACCGATACGCAAGTACTTATTGTGTCCGGATGATGCGCAATGGGCGAGCGCCGGGAGTGCCAGGCTACCGTCCCCTTGCCTCCTCCCCCTTGCGCCTCGTCCCGCCATGGCCGACGCGCGCAAGCTCCAGACGACGACGACGACGACCGCCCTCCGGTCGACAGCAGCAGCCGGCGGGCCCGACTCGTCCGAGGACAACGACGGCGCCGGCAGGCGCGTCGTCCAGCACGTCCCCTTGTTTGACGCCGCCGGAGGGGGTTTCCCTCACGAGCCTCAGCCTCAGCACCTCCCGGTCGGTCATCTCCTGCAGCCGACCAGCATGCAGCACCCCTTCCATCATCTGTCCCAGCCGCCTCCGGCCCAGTACCTGCCAGGCCCATCAGCAGCAGCCTATCTGGCTCCGCCCCAGCTCCCGCCGCCGCCGCCGCCATCTGCCTCCGTTCGAACGGCAGCAGCAGCAGCACCAGCGCCAGCACCAGCCGAGTCGCAGCAGTCGGCTCCCGCGCCGGCCAAGACGAGCAAGGCTAAGGGCAAGGGCCGCGCAGGCAAGGGCAAGGCCGCTGCAGGCTTCAAGCGCGAAGACTCGGACGACGGGATTGACGAGGACGACGACGAGGTCAGGCAGCCAGGCGAGAAGAAGAAGCGCAAGCGGGTCGAACGGGCCTGCTGTCCGTACCCACCGACCATCTCTCACCCTTCTGCCTGCCCTTGCCGACTCCCATGCGTTCGATCGCTCCCACGCAGTCTCGTGCCGCCAGCGCCGCTCAAAGGTGCGTCTGCCCTCTTTTCTCAGCAGGTCTTGTTTCCCAGGGCGTGCGCTCACCCCCGCACTGCGCTACCGCGGGGCTCTTGACCATCAACCATAGTGCGACGGCCTGCAGCCCTGTGCCGTCTGCACGCATGCGAAAGTTGAGTGTGTCTATCCGCCGCCATCACGCAGGGTGTCTATGAAGTGCGTTTTGAACCTCTGACGCGACAAGGGCGACGACTGGGGGCGTACCGCTGACATCCGCATCCGTGAACCCACCGCTTGGTCACAGATACGTCGAGGTGAGTAAAGCGATTCTGGGCTGCGCACCCATCTGCACCATCTTCTGATGCCTGGTGTTCATTGCTCGGCTTCGCAGGAACTCGAGGAGAAGTTGCGCAACCTCGAGAAGGGCGGCCGGGGCGGGAGGGCAAGCTCGACGCCAGGCGAGCGCTCGCCGACCAAGTCCACCTCGGCCAGCACCGGAAGCTCGCGTCGTGACATTACGCAGGCCCAGCAGCTGCTGCCTGCGCCGCTGCCGTCCATCGAGCGGCTTGCAGGACCTGTGCCGTACGGCCCAGGATGGATCCCGGGCGGCCACCAGCAGTATGCACAGGCGCCGTACCCACCTCCTCCACCGCCGCCGCCGCCGCCGCCACTGTCCAGCCAGCATCGGTACCATTATCGCTACGGCCAATCGCCCCTCCCGCAGCACGGGCATTACCCACCCTACGCGAAGGACGCCGGACCTGGCATGTCGCAACCGCTTCCTCCGCTGCAGACGCCTGTGCGCTACCCTCCGCCGCAACCTGTGTACGGTCAGGACGCACGCTGGACCGGTGCAAACCCCCTCGCAACCCTGGCAGACATTACTACGATGCGCAACCCCTCCCACCCCTCCGCCTTCCCGCCCTCAGGCTCGCAGTTCGCCGGCGGCAGCCAGCAGCCCGATCGACCGGCTTCGCAGCCCTATCTGCCCTCCCACACGCCGACGCACTCGCCCCCAACGGCGAACTCTCAACTCCTGCCAACCGCACACTTCCATCCTGCAACCCCACGGTCAGAAGAGAGCCCGAGCGGCGATGCTCAGGACTCTGCAAGCAGTGAACTCCGGCCGACCTCTATCAGGCCTTCGCGGTCGGGCTCAAGCGGCGACGACGGCATGGACGGCAGCGACGGGCTCGACCCAGAGACCGAGGCGCTCAAGCCCGTCTTTGAGGACGCACTTCATCGCTGGGAGCGCGGCGGGGGCGACGGCAAGGCGGCCGACTTTGTCGAGCGCGCCGCAGCAAGGTATACCGGCCGCGACGTGTCGACTGTTTCTAAGGCGCCTGCCCCAGGGCAGAACATTGACCAGTCGGTCGTTGATTCGCTCGCGCCATCGCCAATCGTCGTCGACATGGTCAGTCTCGGCTTTCTTCCCTCTTTGGCTTCTCCTCCCATAGGTCTTGCAGCTGAAGTGGGTGGGTGCACCTGTCTCACGCAGTACGACTTCCCGCCAAAGAACGTGTCGGACGCGCTCGTAGAATTTTACTTCCAGCGGATCCAATACGTCTTTCCGGTATTCGCCTGGCCCGTCTTCCACCCACAATACCTCAAGAGTATCGGCGCTCCCGTGCCGGCCAAGGACGCGCGCCTGAAGTCATCCGAGCAGATTCTGCGCGCGACCATTAACATCGTCCTCGCAATCTCGGCCGCGCTCAGGTGCAGGCCGGGCGATTCGGCCATCTCGGTCGACTGCTTTCGGCGCGCGCAAGCGCTTATTTCGGTTCGTCCAGCCGCGCACGCCTTTCATGACCACCGCGCCTTGGCTGAGATCGTCCCGCCCTTTGCCAGGTGCCGCACCTCCTACTGATGGGCAACCTCCCCATCATCCAGTATCTGCTTCTGCTCTGCTTTCACAGCCAGAGGTACGCCGTCTTCGCCATCCGGACTTGTCAGCAGTGCTGATGAGTGCCTCTCACATCTCGCAGCTCCTCGAAAGGCAATCTCTCTGCCAACGCCGCCGGTAAGTCTTCCGGTGCTGCTCCCCGCACGTGCCATCCCTTGCTCACCCGTCTCTCGACAGGCCTCGGACTCCTCATGGCGCGCGGCATCCAGCTCGACAGCCGCGAAGTCAACTCGACGTTCAAGCCCAAGGACGCCAGGGTGCGCGAGCGCGTGTGGTTCTGCGCGCTGCAGATGGAGACGACGAGCTCGGCGATGCTCTACCGGCACGTGCGTCCTCTCGACTCCCCATGCTTGGCCGTCAACCGAGCGCGTCCTGATATCCAAGCCCTTGCGCACGCAGACGACGACGACCGAGAAGGATTTCATCGCGCTCATGCCGCCGAGCGTGATCGACGACGACGAGGAGTTGCTGCACGACCCGCTCACGCTCGGCCGCAAGGAGTCGCCCAAGGTACTCGGCTTCTTCCACGAGCTCTGCCTTCTTGTCCACATCAAGGCCAAGATCTTGCGCTCGCTGTACATGCAGAACGGCGGGGGCGCGACGTTTCCCGACACAACTGTCGTCTTGCAGATCGAGGAGGAGCTGGTGCGCCCTTTTCGCTGCTACCATCCATTCCGCCGACGCCGAGGCTGATCTGCCCGCACGGTCGCTCGCTGCAGCTCGACTTCTGGGACAGCGTCCCAAACTACCTCAAGCTCAAGACCGCGCCTACTGACCCGCTGTACCAGCTGCAGGCGCACATCCTCGAGTGCCGCTATAACAACACGCGCTTGATGCTGTACCGGCCGTTTCTCTTCCATGTGCGTCGAACTTCCTTCCTCTTACTGCGTCCTACAGGCTGATTTGTTGCTTCACTCGCAGTTCTGCTCCACTCCTGGCGGGACGTATCCTATCCCCGAGTCGCTGCGCTTCAATCTCGCTCGCAAGTCGGCCCGTGTTTGCCTCGAGAGCGCTATCGATCAGGTCGAGCTCGTATTGTCTCAAACGCAGGACTTGATGCAGGGCTCATGCTGGTTCGTTCAGTCGCTCACCATCTTTTCACAGGTTACGCTTGCTGATGAGTGGGAGCCCCTTGTCGCGCAGGTTCAACCTGGGCTACCTGTACACCTCGGCCTTGGTCTTGCTTGCTCACCGGCTCGTCAATATGGTTTACCCTGAGCACGACAAGGACGAGATTGAGAAGCGGTCGGTCGCATCCTTGCGCAAGGTCATGGATTACTTTGTCGTGCGTTTTCTTTTTTCGACTGCGCTCTCTCCGCTGCTGATCCTGCTCTTCTCGCTGGTCTACACAGGTCCTCGGGTGGCACAGCGCAGAAGGTATCCCATGCGGCGTCGGCCCGAAGCCCATCCCTCCGCCGAATGCCGTGAGGACCGCGCGCCGCGTGTACCGCATCGTCCGCACCATCGACAAGGTCATCAAGCCGCCTGCGCCGGTAGACCCAGCCTCGGAGATGCCCAGTGCGCCTGTAAATGGCGGCCATGGCGGCGGCGGCGGCGGTGGCGGTGTAGCAGAAGACTCAACTGCACCGAGCCGGTACTCGTGCGTCCTCCTCCCCAGCCCTTGGCCCCCTTCCGTGCTGTGCTGATCATGCATTTGCGCTCGCAGACGCTACCCGGATCCCAACGTCCCTCCTCTTCATCTCGCGCCGCCGGAGAACACGCCCTTCAGCGACGACGCCTTCATGTCGTCGTGGATCTCCCGTGCGTTCGTACGCTGGCAGATTGTTTAAGTGCGCTACCGACATTCTTTTTCTTTGCGTGCCTAACCCGCAGTCATGCAGCCCGACTTTCGCGACGGCGACATCGTGCCCGTCGAGTTCAACCCGCCCGTCACGCCGTTCGACCTCAGCCGGCAGAACCTCGGCACCAACACTGAGGGAGAGAGCAACTGGCAGGGCTGGGAGTCGCTCCTCGTTCGTCCCTTTCCTTCGCTCGGCGCGTCCAGATGAAGCGGCCGTGCTGACGACCCCGCGAATGTCTTTCCCTCCGCACAGGGCGCAGGCTACTTTTCTACGCTTTCGTGGGACGTCAACGAGGAGGCTGCCGAAGGGCGCGACTTTGCGTCGGGCTAGCACGACTGCCCGCTGCGCGCACCTTTTACCCTCCCTTGCACCCCTTCCTGTCTTTTACTACCTGATCATGCAGCCCTAGCAGTGTAGCAACTCCTTTGTATCGATCCAAACTAGTGTTCTCTCGCCCCGATGCAGAGTTCAAACGCTCGACCTGTTGCGAATGTTTCCCTTGCTTTCCTCCGCCCTGGCACTCTGAGAGGCCGTTCTCAACGCTCAAGGTTGCTTGCGCTCAGGGTCGAAGAAGGCAGAGCGCGCGGCGACTGTCATCTTCGAAACGTCAGGTGGACCACGTCGAGGGGCGAGGCGGCTCTGGCGGGCAGTAGAGTTGGTGCGGGCAGGACGACAAGGGCCGCGAACTTGAATCGGAAGCGGAGAGAGAAGACGAGGACAGAGTGGATCGATGTCGACTTGTCGAGCGCCCCCTGCCCTGCGGACGTGTGGCGAAGGGAGGACGCCAGCGCACTGCTGAGCGGAGGAGAGGACCTACGGTCGACAAACGTCTACTGTCCGCCCACCTCGCCCTGCGGTGGTGGCATCTGGCAGAGGAAGTGCTCACCCACAAGTCCCATCACGAGCTCGAACTGGCGAAGCGCGGCCGGGTGGAGATACTGGCCTGCGGCAAGGTCGCCGCGGGCCTTCACGAAGTTGACGAGGATGACGGCGAGCGCGGACTTGTGCTCGAGAAGGCGGAGAGGAGCTGCTGGCCGACGCGCTCCTTCCCGAGGTCTTCATCGTTTTCGAGCGCGACTAGGGAGTCGGTCCAGGCGCCATGGTCGTACGTTGAGTATCGTCGTCGACGCTGCGAGCCGGCATGTGCTCACTGGGGGTGTGGGCTGCTGCGCGCCAAGCGGGCGCACCGCCGTGACCGCCGCCGACGACGATGAGCACGCCGCTCCCCTCCGGCCACGAGCACCGTATCTCTCCAGCGAGCAGCTCGGGCCCTCTCCTAACCTCCCTTGATCACCTTCGGTACGATTCCTGTCCGCTCGTTGCAGCGACGCTGGCTGATGTTCCGCTCCTGCGGCCTGCCAGCTGCCCGCAGCCCGCTCAACCAGCTCGCTCGTTACCCTTCCTCCGTCCGCCGCCCACCGCCATGATGCACACGCCGACGTCTGCGACGATCTCACAGGATCCTCCCCCAGCTCCGAAGCGCAACAGCTACCTCGACGAGTCCGACTACGGCTTTGCCGCCGCCGCCCCGGCGCCTCACGGTCACTCGTACCACGACCCCTACTCGTCTTTGGGCCTCTCGGATCCATCAAGGCAGCACGCGCCCGACTACCCCCCTCCGCCGCCGCAGGACGAAGCATACGACCTCGGTCAGCAGAATCTGGCCTCGAGGGCGTACTCGGACGTCGGCAGCAGCACGACGCTCAGCCCTGACGACTCTGCGAGCGCGCTCGGGCGCAGCGACCAGCAGCCCTACGGCAGCTACCCCTACCAGCAGCAGCAGCCGCAGCAAGGGCAATCGTCGATTCTATCGTTAGTGCCGGAGGCGGAGCAGGCAGGGTCGCCTTACCAGCCGCAGCACCATCGGCCGCTGTCGTACAACGAACGCGCGGGGCTGGTCGACGGCGCGGAAGGGTTCGCTGGGCACCTGCAGGGCAGGCAGGACAGGTATTATGCACACGGCGGTTTGCCAGCGGAGCAGGACGAGGACGCCTGGGACGGAAAGAGCATGCGTTTCAACGACCTGGGTGAGCACGGCTTTACGGCTCCCCTCGAGGCCTTGCGCTCATGCTGTTGTCGCCCGCCGTGCCGCTGCGCCCGCAGAGATTTCCGACGACTACTCGCACGACCGATCTATCAGGGACCAGCCGACGTTTGCAGACCTCACTTGGCGCGAGCGCGTGCTTGAGTCGCTCGGGATTGGCTCGGACAAGCGGTTCCCTGTCGAGGTGCGAATCGAGAACCGGCGTGCGTCCTCTTGCGCGGGCTGCTGAAGACGCTGGTCAGGGAAAGCTGATTCGACACGGCCTTGTCGGGCGCAGGACGCGGGATCGGGCGCCAACGCAGGCCGTGGGTCACCTGGGCGCTGTGTGTCGGTCAGTCTTGATCCGGCCTTTTAAGTGAAGCACGCGCTGACGCAATAAGGCCTGAGCGCAGCGATGGTCGCCGTCTTCGTGTACGAGCTGGTGCGCAATCACGCGCTGACAGGCTCCGTCATCGCTACAAAGCCAACCTTCAACTGGATGAGTGCGTCGTCTGCACCTTGCCTCTAGCTGCTCGCTCGCCGCTGATCTCATCGTTCGAGCGCAGTTGGTCCCAGCAGCGCCGTCCTGACCAACATTGGCGCGCGCTTCGTGCCTTGCATGAAGCCAGTCACCGATGCGCCGCTGACCTACCCGGTCGCCTGCTTTAACGAGACGCGCAGCTCGATGTGCGCTCGTCGCCCTACTGCCCACTAGGCCGTTCTCTCGCTCACACTACCCACACGTTTTCCCGCCCCACAGCCCGACGAGTGAAGCGTGCACCCTGGCCTCATACTGCGGTCTCAACGTGACCGACACGCCCGACCAGACCTGGCGCTTCTTCACGCCCATCGTGCGTTCGCCGTCCGCTCGTTCACAAGGGTTTCAGCTCACGCCTGGCTTGCGCGCAGTTCATGCACGCCGGCGTCGTCCACATCCTCCTCAACGTCGTCGTCCTCTGGGCCGCGGGCGGGCAGATCGAGAAGGAGGTTGGCTCTCTCTCTTACACCATCATTTTCTTCGCCGGCGCGATCTTTGGGTGCGTGCTTTGCCTGCTGTTTCGTCCTCTATCTTGCTGATGCATACGCGCCGGTCACCAGCTTTGAGTTCGGTGGCAACTTTGCCCTCCCAGCGGTGCCCAGCGTCGGTGCGTCAGGCGGCATCTTCGCGGTCAACGCCGTCGCGATCGTCGACCTGGGCCTGCACTGGAAGCTCGAGGCGCGGCCGGGGCTCAAGCTCTTCTTCGTGCTGCTCGAGCTTGCCGTGTGCATCGGACTGGGGTTCATCCCGTTCGTCATTGACAACTGGAGCCATCTCGGCGGGCTGCTGCAGGGTTTGCTGTGGGGGATCATCCTCTACCCCGCACTCGCGCTGTCGAAGCGGGCAAAGGTCGTCGTGTGGGTCATGCGCGCCGCCGCGCTCGTGCTCATCGTCGTCGGCTTCGTCCTCATCTCCGTCAACTTTGCCAGGAAGGACAGCAACGCCTCGTGCGAGTGGTGCCGCTACCTGTCCTGTGCGTACTCCTTTCCCACGGCACACCAGAGCATGCCGCTGACCTCGACTCGGAATCCCGCAGGCATCCCAGTCGCCGCGACCAATTACTGCAAAGGCACAGGCTTGCCAGCGGTCAGTCTTCCTTCGCCACTGATTGTCGACGGCCGTCAAGCTAACGACTCGTCGCTGCGCAGATCACCAACTCCTCGCGCAGGAGCCTGTTCGACCTCTAACGTCCTCTCCTCGCACCTTGCATCCTTCCTGTCGCTTTCCTCTGCTTTTCTGCGCTCGTACTCTTCGCTCCACTGGACAATCGCTTGCTTCCGCTCTCGCTTCGCATCCCTTCATGTATCCTCCCCCGACCCTTGAGACGCTTCACAACCTTCTCGCGTGCGCAGTTCACTCTCTCATGAACCTTTCCCCTTCTCTCGCTCTGGACTCAGGCGGCCCTGATACAGCGAGACTCGTCTCGCTTACCTGCCTGCCAATGCGGATCTTGCGCTGGCTTGTAGACGGAGAAAGGCGAAGAGGTGGATGCGTATCGTCTGCTGCAGGCGGGCAGCGGTCTGACAGCGGGCGGCGCTCGCCGGCTGGTCTATGACATCCATCCTGCCTTTCCTCGCCTTCATCTCGCCTCTCTGATAGCCCTCTTCCGGTGCATAAGCTCGGCTCACGTGGCTCTGTGCTTCTTGTGCCGGTGCTGACGGCCCCTCCTTCCGTCTTGCGCTCGTCCAGCGCCCTCAGCAACCCGCAACCCTGCCCAACCCTCCAGTTCGTCCGCGACACCCCGAAGCACCAGCTCCCCCTCTCCTTCCTCGCCTCTAGTCCGCCATGCCGGCCGTCCCCGCGCTCGAGACGAACACGCCGAACCGGACGGACCTGTGGTGGCTGTCGACGGACGACGGCGAGAGCTTGTGCGTGCCCCTGCCTTCCCTCTAGCTGCCCTGACGGCCGAGCTGCTGCTCCCCTCTCCGCCCTCGCCCCCCCCCCCCCCGCTGCCTTGCGCGTAAGACCTCGAACAGCTCCGCTGACGCTCCCGCCCGATTGCTGGCCTTCATGCCCGCAACGCAGACTCGACATCCAGGAGGACACCAAGATCCCGAACGCGGCGACGGTCAAGGTGCTGAAGCAGGACCACACGCTTGCCAACATGCTCCGGGCGTGCGTCCCCCGTCCTCCCTCCCTCCCTCCTCGGCCTGCCTACTCCTGCCCCACCGACGTCCGGCTGACAGACCGCGCTCCACTCTGCGGCTGCAGCCAGCTGCTGTGCAACCCCGAGGTGCTGTTCGCAGGCTACCGCGCGCCGCACCCGCTCGAGCCCTACTTCCTGCTCAAGATCCAGACGACGGCGGCGTCGACGCCGATCATGGCGCTCCGGAACGCGAGCTACGCGCTGCTGCTGTCGATCGACGCGCTCAAGACGCAGGTCGCCAAGGAGCGCGAGCGCGTGCGGCTCGACCTCGCCGCCGGCGGCGCTGGCGGCGCGGCCGTCGGCGCCGGCGCCGGCGAGGACGGGCAGGACGCCGCGGGCGGCTGGAGCTTCGCGGGCACGCACGGCGGCGCGGGCGGCGGTGCGGGCCAGGGCGCAGGCTTCGCATTCGGCGGCGACATGGACTTCTAGTGCGCCTGCCGGCCCGTCCGCTTACCCGCTGTCCGCGCAGGGGGGGGGGGGGGAAGGGCTTTGTCTAGGCATGTATTCCTTGTAGGTTCACGTAGCGCAAAGGAGGGAAGAGAGGAGGGAAGAGGTGGGAGGGAGGGAGGGAGGGAGGGAGGGAGGGGGGGGGGGAGTGGCGCAGAGGGCCTTCCGCGGCTGCTTCGATAGGCTGGGCCGGCCATGCTGCACTGCGCCGCGTGCGTGCACTAAACGGTCGCTCCCTTCCCCCCAACCCTTCCTTCGGAGCGCTCGGCGGCGGCGGGCTGTCGGGGGGGGGGGGGGGGGGGGGGTCGTGATGGCCGCCCAGAGTTCCTTGCTTCGGTCGGTGGCCGCGCCGGGGGCGGGGGTGGGGAAACAGGCGGGCAGGGTGGGGATGGGAGTG
>MVAM01000103.1:0-57775 GCA_014825675.1 Cystofilobasidium ferigula
GGGGGGGGGGGGGGGGGGGCGTGGGTGGGGGGGGGTGGTGGGGGGGTGTGGGGGGGGGGGAGGGGGGGGGGGGGTGTGGGGGGGGGGGGGGGTGGGGGGGGGGGGGGGGGGGGGGGGGGGGGGGGCACCGACTGATCTGGGGCCAGACAGCCATCTATTTCTTAAGAGGACTGGGCCTCCGTGATGGAACTGAACGCTGTTTTGTGGGATCCGTCTTTCCTGCGCTTGTTGAAAGGGCAGATAATGCTAGCTGGGGCTGCTGCGCGCGTCGGACGGCGGCAGGCTGCAGCTGCAGTTGCCTGTCACCGCCGCCTCGACTTATCCTCCTTCCTCCCCCTTTCGACCCACGATCCCCTCTTCTCCCTCCCTTCCCGACTTCCATCCCATCCCCTCCCGTGTCCCAGCCGGCGCCGTCCTTCTCCCCACCGGACGACAACCCCCCCCTGCGCACAACCTCCAGCCCCGTGCCGCCCCGTCCCTTCCCTTCCCCTCCCTTCCTTTTCCCCCTCCCGACGCAGCGCCGGCAGCCAGGCATGCCCTCCCCGGCCTCCCCGCTCCGCTCGCGGACGCTCGCAGCCGCGGGCCTCGCAGCCTTCGCCGCGACGGCGCAGGCGGCGCAGGCGCCCAACACGTTCCAGATCGTCGGCAGCTCGGGCGTGAGCGCCCAGCAGGTGCGTTCCCCGTCCCTCCCTTTCTCTTCCTCCTTCTTCGGCCGCCCTCCTCCTTTTTTCTCTTCCTCCTCCGGTGGTCCGGTGGCCTGGCTTCTTTTCGCGCTCGGCGGCGGGCACGCAGGAATTGGGCAGCGAGAAGGGCTGGAAGGGTCCGGAAGGGCTGCCTGCGCGTGGCGGGAGGGCAGTTCGCGCGCGCGCAACCCCCGTCCCCTCCGCCCATCCTCGTCACATCGGCGCTGCCGCAAAGCTCAGCTCGTCTTCCTCCCCACCTGGTCCTCGCTAGGCCTCCAGCAGCGCTGTCTGCGCATGCAGCGGCACAGGTTGCGTGAAGGGAGTGGACGGGGCGGCGAAAAACAACGGGCCAAACGGAGGCCGCGTCTTTTTCCGTCCGCCCGCCTGCGACGCGTCCCGGGAAGGCGGTGGGCGCCCTGCAGGGGGGGCGGAGCGTCTGCCCGTGCCACTCCTGTCGCCGCCTCTGCCTGCTTTCGTGGTGGGGGGTTGCTCGGACCGGGCTGCTGACGCTTGCTCGCCTCTGCTCTGCCCCCCTCCCTCCCTCTCCTTCCTCCCTGCCGCTGCGCATCACGCCCGCCCGCCGTCTTCCATCCCCCCAAAAACAGCTCTTCCTCGGCTCGCCCAACAAGGTCTACGTCGTCGACAAGACCGAGAACAATCCGCTCCGCGTCACGCCCGCCGCCGGCGGGGACGAGCACGCCGCCTGGGGGTCCGAGTACGACCTGCGCACGAACGAGGTGCGCCCGATGGACGTCGTCAGCAACTCGTTTTGGTACGTTCATGGTCTCGCTACCCCCCCCCCCCCCCCCCCCCCCCCCCCCCCCCCCCCCCCCCCCCGTTTCCCCCCCCCCCCCCCCCCCCTCCTTCTTCTTTTTTTTTTCTTACCGGCCGCGGCCCGTCGGGTACTGCGCCGTCGTTTGGTTCACGCGCCGCGGTGCGGGCTGGACCGTCGTGCGCGGCGGCGGGGCGGCGTCTGCCGGCTTCAGGGCGAGGTAGCCGCGCTTCTCCCTGCGGCCGGGCGCGGGCGAAAAGGAAAGGGACGGGTGTGAGCGGTCGAGGATCCTCGGCAGGGCGATGTGGACCCGGTGGAAAAGCGGAGGGGAGGGGGGGGGGGGGGGGCACGGAAAGGAGGAAAAAAGGCGGAAGGGAGGTGGGAAAGGGGGGAGCGGGAGCGGGGACGCAGGGGGACGCACCACGACGTGTAGTACAGGATGTCCCGCTTGCGCATCGGCAGCGCCTCCTCGACCCTCAGGTGGGCGGCATACTTCTCCGGGCGGAGCGCCTGCCGGAACGACTCGCGGTTGTGGTAGACGGCGGTGACGGACCCGCCGGTGGCCTCGACGGCGCTGATGGCGGCGGCCGAGGCGCGGTGCGGGACGAGTGTGAGCGGCTGCTTGAGCGTCTCGAACTATGCGCGCCACGTGGACGAAAGGGACGTGAGTCGTCAGCGCAAGAGTAGTGCAAAGATGCCAGGCAGAGCGCAGGAGAGGAGCGAGGGGGGGCTGCGTGGACCTTCAGGCCGGAGCTTGTTGGCCCCCCTTTCCCCCACCCCCGATGCGCCTCCTACATGGGGCAGAGGACGCAACATCTCCTCCCTCAGGCGGCGCGATCCTCCGTCTCCTGCTTGCCGCCCCCGGTATCCCACCCTTGTCCGCCTCCCCCGCACCCTCTCTCCGCCCTGTCCAAGCTGCGACAGCGAAGGAGCGCCCGGACTCACGCCGTTGGCCAGCAGCTTCCACCCGTTCGTGCGCTTGAAGCCGTGCACGACGCCGGCCTTGTAGATGTGCTCGACCGTGATGGGCTCGGTCGGGTCGAGCCGCTTCAGGTCGATGAACTGCTGCAGCTTGGCGAGCGAGACGGGCTCGTACTGCTTGCGCTGGCTGTGGCCAGCGCCGCGCCACCGCACCGCCAGCGGTCAGCCCTCTGCGACCCCGGTACGAAAGGGGAGAGACGGCAAGCGTCCGCACAAGTTGAAGAAGCCCTTCTTCGGGTAGATCTTGGTCAGCGGCGTCTGGCCGCCCTCGAAGGCACGCGTCGTGCCCCGGCCCGCCCGTGCGCCCTGGCCCTTCGTTCCGCGGCCCTTGCCCTCGCCGGTCTCGGCGCCCTCACCGCGGCCGATGCGGATTTTCTGTGCGTCGCCGAAGAGAAGGAGCGAGCGGTCAGCTCAGGGAAGGAGTGGACGGCGGTGCGGCGAGGAGAGCTGCAAGAAGCGGGAGGAGGCGGGTGGGTGCGAGGGGACGGCGAGGCATCGACTCGGACCCAGCTGCGGGTCCCTCTCGCGCCGCCGAGTTTCCCTCCCACCCGCCGCCGAACAGCCGGCAGAGAGAGCGCAAAGGGAGGAGGAGGAGGAGCCCTCACCGTCTTGCGCGCGCCCCTGTTGGCGCGGACCGAGCCGGCGCCGACGAGCGAGACGGCACGCTGCTGCTGCTGCCGCTGGGGGGCCGACGAGGAAGGGGCGGCGGCGACAGACGAGCTGCTGGCGGCGGCGGCGACAGCGTTGGGGCGGAGGAGGGCGCGGAGGAGGAGGGACGACATGGCCCTGGCGCGAGAGAGAGAGGGGAGGGGAGGGGAGGGGAGGGGAGGGACGGAGGGGCAGAGAGGGATCGGAAGGGGCGGCTGCCTGCTGGAGCGCAACGGGGAGGGAGAAGGGCGAACGACCCCCGACAGCTCCCCCGACGATCTGGGGCTCCTGTCTTGATTCACCCCCGACGTTTTGGGGTCAACAGGCTGGGCGCACCCCCGACGGCTTGGGGAGGGGGAGGGGGTTTAATTGACTCCGTGACCGTCATCTCTCTCGCTCTCTCTCTCTCTCTCGCAGCATGTCGTCGTACGCCGCCTCGCCGCCGCCGCTGCAGCATCCCATCCCCCGCGCTCCCTTCCACCCGCCCGAACCCCCCCGCACGCCCTCCAGCGCCTCCCCCCCGCACGCCGCCCTCGACCGCTACCCCGCCAGCCCCCCGCCCGGCACCCACGTCGCCCCCGCCTATGGCCAGCGTGCGTGCCTCCTGCTGCCGTCGACCTTTCTCGCCGCTGAACCCCGCCTGCTTTGCTCTGTCTGCCGGCCGGCCTGCCTGCGCTTCCCTCCCCCCCTTGCCCTGCCCTGCCTCGCTTGCGCCCGCGCCTGCGCCTGCGCCTGCCCTCCTCGCCCCCCCAAACCCTCCCCATCAGCCGCAAGCTTCTACACCCCGGCCCAGCCGTCCTCCCACCAGCCGCTAGGCTCCATGTCGTCCGCCCCTTCCTCCTCCTCCTCCTTTGCTGCCTACCACCCCCAGCAGCCGCAGCAGCAGCAGCCGCCGCTAGCGCAACAGCAGCAGGCCCAGCACAGCCAGTGGAACCCGATGACCGCGATGGGTGCGATGGCCGCTGGCGGCGGGCCGGGGCTCAACGACGCGACGGCGCAGATGGGCCTGCAGTTCGGGAGCCACGCCCTCAGCGCGGGCCAGAACTACGTCAATCAGACGGTGCGTCCGGCCGCGGCGTCGAGATCTCGCTCTCCGCGCAGTTGACGGCTGGCCTCACCCAAGGCTGACCTTGGCCTGCACTTGCGCTCCCTGCCCCCCCTTTCCGTCTTCCCCTTCCCTACGCTCCCTTGCTTGCCCTGTCCGCTTATCCTTCCCCCCAGTTCACGCGCCACCTGCCGATGCCGCTGCTCAAGCACGCGTTTGCCGTGTCCAACTCGTACGTCCTCCGCAAGCTCGGCGTCCTGCTCTGGCCCTGGCGGCACGGCTCGTGGGCGCGCTCGGTCCGGCGCAACGCCGAGGGCCAGGGCGAGGGGTGGGCGAGCCCGCGGGAGGATCTGAACGCGCCGGACCTCTACATCCCGAGTGCGTCCTTGCTCCCCTCCCTTTTTTCCAGCTTGCTCGCCCGGGCCCGGGGGACCTGGCTGACGGACGTCCGCCCCCCGAACATCCGCCCGCAGCGATGTCGATCATCACCTACATCCTCCTCTCGGCCCTCCACTCGGGCCTGCAAGCGCGCTTCCACCCCGAGGTCCTCGGCCTGACGGCGAGCAAGGCGCTCGGCGCCGTCCTGCTCGAGTTCATGGGCATCAAGCTCGGCACGTACCTGCTCGACGTCAAGGGCGCGACGGGGAGCGCTTGGGAGGTCGGCTTCTACGGCGGCTACAAGTTCGTCGGGTGCGTCTTTGTTGGGCTTTCTTTCTTTCTTTCTTCGTTCTGGCCGCTTGCACACGGATCCCAGAGGCGCCGAAGGCTGACACGCCTTTCGGCGCGGGGGGGTCGCCTATGCCGGGGGGGAGACAGCGTCATCTTTTGCCTGCTCGTCGACCTGCTCTCGCCCGGGCGGCTTGTGTGGTGGTCGTGCTTCCTCTATGTCGTCGCTGCCAACGCGTTCTTCCTCGTGCGTCCCTCCCCCCCCTTCCCCCCCCCCCCCCCCTTCCCTTCCCCCCCCTCCCCTCGCGCCCCGTCGCCTCTGACGGATCTTCGACCCGCGCCCTCGCCCGCAGCTCCGCTCGCTCAAGTACATCCTCCTCCCGGACCCGGCCCAGGCGTTCGGCGAGGTCGGCCCGGCCGCGCTCGCCGCGACCGTCACGCACGGCCAGCGGACCGCCCGCGTCCGGTTCCTCGTCGCCGTCGCGCTGTGGCAGGTCGCGCTCATGGGCGCGCTCGTGTGGGTTTGAGAGCGCGGTTCCCCCCTTTTTTTTTTCTTCTTCTCGGGAGGGGGGGGGGGGGACGGGGAGGGGAGGAGAGGAGGAGGAGGGGAAGAGGTAACGGCAGGGAGCCCAAAGGGGGGAGGGCATGCTACGTGCCTAGCGGTGATTCGCGCGCTGGCGCTTGCGAAAAAGAAAAGGGGTGGGGGGGGAAGGGGGGGCGGTGTCTGCGGCCAGAAGATGTCAGTTGGAAAAGGGGCCACCTAGGATCAGTTGGGTGTCGAAGGGGCTGCAGGGCGGGACGTTGGAAGGGCATGGACGGGGGGGACTGGAGGTCGACGTCAGCTATGCCCAAGGATGATCTTGTCAGCCAGCCAGCCCAACCCGAGCACCTGAAGTCGGGCGACGCACCCCAGACGGACCGCCAGACGGACCGAGCGATGAAGGGCCGTAACGAGCACTCTTCTCAACTGCGCGCAGCACCTGAACGAGCGACATCGACCGAGGCTTGCCCCCCCCCCCCCCTCCTCCCTTCCCCACAACGGCAGTTGGCAGACACCGGCTTTTTCGACAGACGCAGATGTAAAAAAAGACGCACCTGCTGAACAGGAAGGGTGGGAGCAGCCGAACAGGCTTGGGTGGCTTGACTGCGCCGTCCGGTTCGATCGGCTCCGAGGAGCTCGTCGACGGGAGCCAGCGGGCACTGGAGCCTGGTGCGCCTGGGAGCGCAGGTACAGCGGTCTTCAGCGCCGTTCCGCGTGCATCAGACAGCGGGAGGTCGGACGGCTGGCGTCGAGGTCCAAGGGAAGACGGCAAGCTAGTGCAGGGTAAGCTGATCATACTCGTCGCCGCGCTCGTCTTCCTTGTACTACGCCTCGCACGCAGCGTGGTCGCCGAGGAAGCTGGGATCCTGGCAGCGTGAAGCGCGGACGAGGAGAAGGCGCGTGCGCACGCTCTGCCCGACCAGGCGCGTCGTCCCGAGCGACCCAGTTCAACAGGGCTCGCACCGGCTTGAGGAGCGCCATCCGGTCGACCTGCGGAAATGCGGGCTGTCTCCGACAGTAGCATGCAGCTGGAGGCTTCCACAGGCGAGTGGATCATCACTTGCTTGGGCGACGCGAACCCGCCCAGGCGGTACCCTCCTGAGCGGTCAGAAGGATGCTCCCGCGGGGGTGTGCCCCGCACGTCTATGTCAGCTGCATTGACTGCTACACATTGAGATCAGCGCGCATCCCGACCTTGCCTGCAGATTGCCGCGAGCAAAGGGGCCATGGTCCAAACCCCCTGACGCCCCGCCTCCCCGCGCTCCATCCTGAGTTTTCTCTTTGCGCAGCGCCCCGCCGCGCGAACAGGTGCTTACCAGCCCCTCTTGCGCAGCTGGCGCGCCTCGTACGTGACGAGCTTCCTGGGCGGGATCTGCTCGAGCCAGCGCGAGCGGTCTTGCAGGACCTTCTCGGTGTAGTCTGCCGGCGCACGCGCGTACTTGGACACGAGGAAGCGGCTGACGTTGAACCTGCCAGACGTGGGACGCGGCGCGGAGGAGGTGCAAGCTGTCAGCGGTTGGTCCGAGAAGGAGCGGGCAGCCCAGGGGCTGAGTCGGGACGTACTTCTGCGCGAGCGCACCCGTCGTCCACCGTTCTGGGTCCTCCCGGCGCAGCTTGAACATCTCCTTCCTCACCTCCATCGGCACCTTGATCTGCTGGCCGGCCCTCAGCGCCTCCTCGCTCCCGTCCTTCAGCCCGTCGAGGCGGGGTGCGAGCGCACCCGCGCCGGGCGCCTTGGCCCACGCGAGCGGCAGCGGCTTGCCGCTCGGCGACAGCCTAGGCTTGAGCGTCTCGACGGCCGCGGGCGAGCGCTCGCTCGGCGCGGGGTTGAACACGAACTCGGTGCCCGTCGGCAGCGAGACGGTCGCCCCGTGCGGGTGCATGGCCTGCTTGAACTTGGGCGGCGTCGGCAGCCGCGCGTGGTGGACGACCGTCCGCCGCGAGAAGGGCGCGAGGGAGCAGCACGCGGCCGACGTCGACGCCGCCGACGACGAGGATGCGCGAAGGATCGGGGCGAAGAAGGACATGGCGGGACGAGCAGGGGGGGGATCGAGGAAGAAAGGCTGGAGGCGACGGCGGACGGACGACCCGCGCAAGGAAAAGAGAAAGGACCGCCGCAGAGGGGAAGGGTGGTGCGGGGACGAGGCTGGACTAGAGCTCCTGGCTGCGCTTGACCGACGGGATGCGGGGGGGGGGGGAGGGAGGTTGCTGGTGGGCGATGCTGCTGTCGTGTGCCTGCCGTCGTGTCGTCTCGGCCTGGCTGGTCGTTTAGGATTTTTGGGGGGAGGGCAGGGAAATTGGGCAGGGCGGCCAGGGCGCAACGAGCGCGAGCAAGCAGCAAAGCACAGCACCTCCGAACGCCCTCGCAAGCAGTCTGTGTAGCGACGACGGCTGCTCCATCTGCGCTTGCGGCTGACCCGGCCGTGCTTCCTCCCCCCGTGTGCTGCAGCTCTCTCCTCTCCCCCCCCCCCCTCCTGGCGTCGGCGACTCTCTCCCTTCGTCTTCAGCCCCCCCGAGCTCAGCCCCTCGGTCGAACTTTCCTTCCTTCTCCTACCTTCCTCACCCCCCCCGACCGATCAAGAGATGAGCTTCCGAGGACGCGGAGGAGGCGGTGACCGTGGCGGTGGACGTGGTGGCTTTGGCGGCCGTGGAGGTGCGTCCCTATGCCGGCTTGCTCTGGCGCCCAGCCTGCGCGACTTGTTCCTTCGCTTCTGAACACTTGCACTGACGCTGCTTGCCTGCGCTCGTTCTACCCCACTGCTCCTGCAGGCCGTGGAGGAGGACGCGGTGGTTTCCAGCAGAGCTACGGCCCGCCCGAGACTGTCCTCGGTGCGTCTCAATTCACCCCTTGCCTCTCACGTCCTGCGCCGGTGTCTTGACCCCCGAGCTCCCTTCTCGCCGCCAGAGGTCGGCTCGTTCATGCACGCCGTCGAGTCGGAGATGCTCTGCTCCAACCTGATGCCGACCAAGGTGCCCTACTTCAACGCGCCCATCTACCTGTCCAACAAGACGCAGATCGGCAAGGTCGACGAGATCCTCGGCCCGATCAACGAGGTCTACTTCACCGTCAAGATGGACGCCGGCATGACCGCTGCCAGCTTCAAGAAGGACGACAAGGTCTACATCGGCGGCGACAAGCTGCTTCCGCTCGAGCGATTCCTGCCGAAACCCAAGGCGGCGGGCGGCAAGGTTGAGAGTGCGTCCTTTTTTTTTTTCTTCTCCCTCTCCCTTCCTCGTGCAGCGAAGCTCACGCCCTGCTCCCTGCGGCGACTCCAGAGCGAGGCGGCCGTGGCGGCGCCCGCGGTGGGCCCGGCGGACGCGGCGGAGGACGCGGCCGCGGCGGCCCTCCAGGCCGAGGCGGGGGGCGCGGCGGCTTCTCTGCCCGCGGCGGCGGCGGCGGTGGGCGTGGTGCGCCGCGCGGGCGGGGCGGGTTCGGCGGCGGCCGGGGCGCGCCGAGGGGCCGTGGTGGGTACTAGGCGGGCGTGTGCGTGCATGGGGGGGGGGGGAGGAAGGGGTGTCTTTTTCGGCTGGCTTCGCTTTTCTCTTCTCGATGTTCTCTTCTTGCTTTCGCCCGCAGCGATGAAGTCAGATGCGCGAGCTCGCAGACTTGACGGACGTATTCGTTTGAGGGGAGGTAGCGCGTTGTCATACGAGGAAGAAAACGGGCACTTTGTCTGCGAGAAGAGGGGGAGGTGACGCGACGATACGAACGACAAGAGAGCGAAAAAAAAGAGACTGTTCTGCCAAGCGGAGCTGTTTGCGGGAGAGGGGGGGATTTGAGGTAACACTGCGAGCGAAAAGGAAGGAGACGGGGGTCGTGAGGAGAAGACGTCAGGCGTGAAAGAGGCGGGGGGGGGCTGCGTGCGAGAACGTGACGAGACGTGCGAGAGTCAAAGGGTTGTCGAAGGGGGTCGTGAAAGGGGGCCTCGACTGGCGAGGCGTGGTCGGAAGGACGGTCGTCAAGGTCGTTCGTGAAGGGAGGAGGATGAAATGTGGAGGAGGAAGGCAGGGCAGGCGAGAGGACGACGCCGTGCAAGCGGCGTACAGCGAGCGTTCACGCGCGGAGCGGGTTGCGGTTCAGCGCGGTCGACGGTCGGAAGGGACGAGCACGCGTCCTGCAGGAGAAGGGCATAGTGTCAAAGCAGTACGAGCGCAGAAGAGAAAGAGGGGCACGCACTGCGCCGTCAGAGCGAAACCGGTGAAGACGTTCTCCTTGTTGTCGAGGCTGGCGGGACGGGCCTTGACTAGGACGGCTGGCGCATCGCGTCTGAAGAGAGAACGCTCATGATTAGCAAGCGAAAGGGGAGGGGGGGGGGGGGGTGCAGAGAGTGGACAAGACGCACTGGACCTGAAGACTGGAGCGCTTAGGCTGGACGGCCGCCTTGACGTCCTCTCCGCCGTGGTCGACCGAGGCCTTGCGCCTTCCCCAACCCAGGCGCTCGCGGCGGACGTTGGAGCTGACCAGACGGGCCTTCCTTGCAAGCGTCTCCTTAGGCACCGGGGCGGCGGGTTCGACGTTTGAGGACGCGACGACGAGCTCGGCGAGGAAGGGCACTTTCAGCGGGCTGAGAGGTGCGAACGACACAAGCGAAGGCGGCGGCGAGGTCGGCATGACGAAGCTCGCGAGCGCAGTCTCAAGCGCGGGCGACCGCAAGCGCGCGCTCGACGGGAGAGGCGCAAAAGCGGCGAACTTGGCGGACGTCAGGCGCGCCGAGTCGGGCTGGCCGTCAATGTCTGCGGTGGACCCGGTAAACTTGGTCTTGATAGACATCGGGCGCGTCTTTGGGCCGGCACGCGGCTTGAGCTTGGGCTTGGGCGCGGGCTCAGGGTCAACGTAGTAGGGTGAGGCGAGCAAGCGCGAGTCGCTGAGCGTCGATGAGCGCTTGTACCTCAGGAGGGACGCCGAGAGCCGCTTGTACGCTCGCGTGCTGAAGGGGTCGCCCATCAGCACCGCCTGAAATAAGGGGGGAAGGATTACGCACCTGTCCTGGATGTAGTCCTGTACCTGAGAAAGCTTCTTGGGCGGCGTGAAGTCTGCCGAGGGTGAAGAGATCAGTGACGGCGCACGCACAACAAAGAGAAGGATACGGTAACGCACGAGCAATCTCCTCGAGCGAATGGTCAGTGTCCATCCAGCTCGATTGGCTCCTGCCGAACTCAAAGTGAGCTTCGCGTTCCCACGTGCGCCAGCCACGGATGATCTCAAACGACTCGGGCTCGTCGTCGAACGCGACGATGTCGGGCTCGCGGCTGAGGAGGAAAATGGGGGACGGAAAGTCGTAGTCCTCGCTCATTGCCGATGAGCTGGTCGACCTCGTCAGGCCAGGCGGGGTGCTGCCGCCGCTGTCCGAATCGGGGCTGGTTTCCGAAAGCTCTTCCTGGATCGTAGCCTGGACCTGGACCATTGCTGAGGGGCCGGACGAGCGCGACCGGTGGCCGGGGATGAACTTGTACGAACGGCAGGTCGATTGCGCGTCGGACGGCGGCTGAATGCTGAGCCGGTTGAGCTCGAACGGCAGGTGCGCGGACGACTCGGACGAGATGGACGTCGCCGACGGCGGTGAGTCAAACACTTCTAGCGCCGGTAGGTTGGGCTTGCTCTTAACGGCTTCGGTACGCTTGGCTGACGCGCGAGACCTAACGACCCTCGACGGTGCAGGAACGCGGAACGCCTCGTGGAAGTGAGCGAGGTCTGCAGAAGCGTCAGACAGGTCAGAACCTGCTTTGTTGCAGGGAGGGAGGGGCTCGACGCACCGCTGGAGTTGAACGACGCGTCCTCGCCGTCGGCGGTCAGACAGCTGTCCTCAAGGCTCGCTCGTTCCTGGAGGCTGCGAGGGGAGTGCGCGGGCACGGTCGCGACAAGCCTGGCTTTGCGCGCGCGGCTGGTCTCGCTCCGCTCATCCTTGCGCTTTGCGCGCAGCGGCGACGCCTGGGGCGCGACCTTAGGCCGGCGCTCGGCGCGCAAGACGGGCAGGGTGTAGCGCGCGGAATTGCCGATCTGCTCCTCCTCGGCCTTGAACGCGAACGTGTCGTTGAAGTCGATGTCGCTCGCGTTGGAGCTGAGGGCGCTAAGCGGTCGTTCCTTGCCGCGCGTCTTGTCCATGATCGGCAGCTGGAGCTGCAGGTCGTCGGCCTTCTTTTTGTCGCTGTGCTTGAAGGCGAACGTGTCGTTCTCGAGGTCAATCTCGCCCTCCGAACTGAGCTGGCTGTGGCCGCTGAGGGGGCGCGGACCTGACGGTACAAACGGCCGCAGGAACGACTCGTCGCCGGCGCCGAAGACGGACTCGGCCGAATCGTCGAGAGACGACGTGTGCTCGTGGACGAAGCGGTAGGACGGGAAGCCGGAATCGATCGACGTGCGGCACTCGTCGACGGACAGGCTGTCATCCGTGTCCGAGACCGTGCAGGGCGCGTCGGCGACGTGAGCCTCAACCTGACGCAGGACGGACTCGAGCTGGAACGAGTCTGACCGGAAGGAGTCTTCGCCATGGGGTCCGTTGGGTGAGCCATTGGGCGAGGCCGAGATCGGGAAGAGCGGCACGGCCTGGTCGGTCGAGAAGAACTTGTCGCCGAGGCCTGGTCGACCGCCGCCGAAAGTCAGGGACGACGAGCTGTCAGCGGACGACTGCTGCCTGCGGTGCCGCATCCAGTCCGCTCGACCGGTCGCGCGTGGCAGCTTGGACATCGACGATTGCGCCGAGATGGCCGAGTCGGTCGAATTGTTGTGCGCGTGTCGCGCCGCCTTCCAATTCGGGCGCGACTGGTTGAAGAGCGATATGGGCGGGCCCGGGACAGGAGGGACGCCACCGACTTCGTCGAGGCTTGCGATGGACGAGGAGCGGTGGTGGCGCCTGCGGTCGCTGGTCAGTTCGTGGAAGGAGAACGACGAAGCGACGCTGTCGATCGAGTCACTGTGGCCGTGACGGTAGGTGACGCCGTTGCGGAAGCTCGAGAACTCGAAGTTCGCCGATAAACCTGCGGCGCCGCAAAGGAGCTGCGGGTGAGTGTAACGCTCCAAGTGGAGGGTCGGGAGGCGAGAAAAAGCTCACGGTTTTCCCGCTGGATGATCGCGCCGAGCGACGATTGCGTGAGGATGCTGATCTCAGACTCCTTCCTGATGCGAGCTGAGTCGGTACTAGATCGACAGATCTCGGGTGAGAGGGACTCGTCGGCCGTTGAGAACGAGCAGTCGATGCTGTAGGGATGACGGGAACCGGCGTGGATGACCTGGCCGAAACTTGAGATGGAGGCGAACGACATGACGCTACCGTCGCCCTGACCGGTGCGTCGGTGCCGCCGCCGGCTTGTCGTGCTTTCCGAGATGAAGCTGAAGCGGTAAGAGTCCTCAGTCGATTCGTCTGGGAGGACGTCCGCTGCCTCGAGCGCCTCCGCCGAGGACACGCGCGCTAGGGCAGCACCGGTCGGAGTGTTGACGGCGGCATCCAGACAAGGCGAGTCGGGCGGGAGCGGCGTTGGGGCGCTGACACGGAAGATGGGCGCCTCGAAGCTCTTCCTTGCCTCGCCCTCAGGCGGAGACGGAAGGGTGCGAGACGGCAGGCGCGATCCGAACTTGAAGTCACGGTTTAACGCACCGAGCGGCGTCGTCGTTCCGGAGGACGACGAAGACGACGACTTGCTGGCTTTGTACTCGAGCACCGTCTCGCCCGCAGCAAGGGCCTGCTCGCGCATGCTGGGGAAGACAGGCTCAAGGGGCACCTCAGTCGTTTGAGACGGGTGCAGCGTTTCGAAGAAGCTGGCGCGGGCGTTCTCGTTGAGCTGCTGGATCTCGCCCGTAAAGTCGAAGGTGCTCGAGTCGCGCTCGTTGGGGCTTGCCACTGCGCTCGTGTCGTCCGACGAGTTCTGGCTCCTGCTGTGCCACGAAGATATGCGCAGCGGAGGGACCTCGAGCGTTGAAGGTGCTCCTCGGCGGGGTGAGATGCGGTCCGGCGGAGGAGGAGGCGGCAAGCCGAGTGCAGGTGACGTCGGCGAAGCCGACCATGAGTCTCGCGAGGAACCCTGCGATGACTGGCGCGGTGCGTTGTCCTCCTTGTCCGATATGATGCCCTGGAGGTCCTCGGGGACGTCTGAGTCAGGATCGTCTGGGTGCGCGTCGTGTGCCTCATTGGGGCTCGAGAACTGGATGACGCGCTCGACGCCGACGGTCATACCGAAGCCGATGGGCGCTGCGCCGGGGCTGAAAGGGACGCCAGCCTTTTCCATCACGACGTCAACTGTCGGCTGGCAGTCGTGCGCCGGTCGCGAAGCCTTAGGGACGATGCGCCGCGACTTGGGCCTGCGCAGGAAGAGGAGCGACTGCGCGCTGTCGGTGTTGATGGCCGCCAGTTTGGTGGGCTTGGCCTTCTTGCAGATAGTGAGAGGCGAGAGACTAGCCAGGTTGGAGTTGATGGGTTTGACCGGGGAGGACTCAGGGGAGGACGTCGCGGACTCGTCCAGGCGGGCGACGAGGTCGAGCAGGGTGCGGTTGGCCTTGGTGATGACCGAGAGCGAGCTCTGCCGAGGAATGTCTGGAAAGAGGGAGAGCGTGTCAAGAGCGGAACGTACATACTGCGAGGACAAAGGACGTACTCTGTGCGGGCGGTGCGAGTGAAGACCCGCTGAAGACATCTTCAACAGAGGGGATGCCTGTCCTCGGCGCGGCGCGTGACATCGTGCGGACACGCAAGCTCTCAATCCCGCTTGCGAAAACGGCTTCGAGACCCTCCAGCGCCATCTCTGGACACGCTGCCTTGTCCATGGACGTGGAACGGCGAGGCGAGTCGGACAGCGGACCGAGGAAGACGTTGCCGAGCGGCGCACGGCTGAGGGGCCCTGTCGAGCTGGTCGGCCGAGTCTTTTCGTCCCGCCGCGATGCCTCTCCAGGCGCGGGCGGAGGCGCAAAGATGGAGGACAAGGTTTGCGGGGAGGTTCGCGCCGGTTTGGCGTATGCTAAGGCGGTCGGCGCGCCGCTCTTCGTTGGGCGCTTGACCGGGAAGGGCGGAGCGTGGGACAGGCTACCCGCAGACTCCATCGGAAGACCTGCTTCGAGTCGAACGTCAGCGGGGTCCTCAGGAGACGATCAACCGTACTCACCGCGAGCGGTCGCAGGAGCATTTTTGGCGCTCTTGGCCTTGACTGAGGCGGTGCTCGACTTCGACTCGCGAACCGTGCCGGTGAGACGGTTCCAGAGCCCGCGGCCGATACTACCCTTGGGCATTTTGTGGTCTACGATCTTGGCAAAGACGGGTGAGGTGGGCGTGGGAGAGCCGGAAGAGGCCGATTCGGGTGACGGACTGTCGAAGCCGGACGAAGCGTACCCGGGCGACGACGACGAGCTGCTCCTGCAAGCGTGATCAAATCGTCAGTGCGAGATTCCCGCCGCAGGGAGGTAGGGAACGACACACTCTCTGCTCTCCTTCTTGTGGAAGAAGCCCAGGACGCCCTTGCGCTGCTTTTTGGTCCCTCGGTCATCGAGCGCAGTGCCGACGGCGAAGGTGAGGCTCGAGAATGGTCCCTTCGATGACTTGCCGATGGTTTTGCCCTGCGAAGGTGCCTTGGGCATGAGGTCTGAGACGGGGCGGAGGATGGGCTTGGGAAGGCGGGTGGAGGAGGTTGCCGAAGAGAGGGGAAGAGGAGAAGCTGACGGGTCGGCCCGAGAGCGGATGGTGGACGAGGTTTTGCGCGTCATGGTCGTGTTTCGTGTGTCTGCTGAGAGGATCGTAAAGAGAGATCGCCGGAGCCGAGGGGGGCGACCGCCAACGAGAGGGGCGTTACTGAGGGTGATTCGTGATGGACGAGGGGATCAGGGAGAAGGCGAAGGCGATGAGAAGCCCTTGCCGAGGGCGGCTGCGTGCGTTGAGAAGACGTGAAGTTCTAGACGAGGGGCGTAAGAGGGGGCGTTGGTGCTGGCGTTCGAGTGGAAGGGTCGTGTGGGGGGACGTGAAGGAGGCAAGATCGGCTGGGAGCAACGGGCGGCGGGTCGTTCTGGAAGCAGGGAAGGGAGCCTTGCCGAGCGGAGCGATGAGCCGCTGCGCGCGCGGGCGGCAGTCCACCGGACGAGGGTTGTGCGTTCGGAGGCCCTGAAGGGGAGGGAGGGGTGTCGTCTCTTGCCTGGACGTGGTCGAGCTGGGGGGCGAGTTCGACGGTCAGAGGTCAGAAGGCAGGCTGGGCATCGCCTGCTTGTATTCTCGCGCCCTTGTGATTGTGCTGGCTTGGGGTTGGGTGAAAAGCAGGCGCGTCAGCGAGTGGCCGGCGACACAGGGGGGTCACGCGCGAACGCACCGTGCGAGCACCCTCGGCGGACGCTCACCGTCCTTCGGCAGCGAGAGCGAAGATGGAGGTGAAAGCAAAGTTGAGGAACGTCGCTGCTGGAGGTTGAGGTCAGTCGCGCATCGCGGGCAAGGAGAACGGGAAGAACGAAAGAGACAAGGGGCAGGGAGGCGACGGAACCCCCGCCGCTCATCAACCCTCGCACGACCCCCTTCAGTCAACATCGTCCTTCACAGTAAGCACGGGCCACCGCGAATGCTTCCGATGAGCGTGCCATGCAACGCCCATCATTCGTCTGGAGGCACACGACTTCGATCGCCCCGGGGGTAAGATGATGCACAGTAAGGAGCGTCGGCGGAGGCAGGGGTCGAGTAGACCGGTCAGAGCAGCCGCGCGCTCGTAAGGCTGACCTGCAGGACGCGGCTGTAGGAGGGTATCGGGAAGCAAGGGTAGCGCTGAAGCGGGGAATCGCAGGAAGGTGGGTGTGGAGGGAGAGGGGTAGTTGGAGCAGGGAAAGCGAGGTGGTCGCATGTGAGCGTTTCCGGCCTTGCCTTGCCGCTGGAACGACGCCTTGCGTGCAAGATGCGAGTCGGTAGACGGCAGCTGGAGCAGTGCCGGTGTGCGAGTCCGTGGTGTTGCGCCTAGACGTCCACATAGAGGAGGATGGGTTCGCCCTGTGCAAGGCGGGAGGAGTGACAGGATTCAGCTGTGGGGATCTCTGGGTCTGCAGAGAGAGACGTACCACGCCATCGATCTCCGGGATAACGCACTTGAGGTCGAAGGCTTTGGCAAGCACCTCCATACAGAGAGAATGGCTAAGTCAGAACAACAGCGTAGCGGCCGAGCAGATGTAGCCTGGACTGACGATCTTGAAGATCTTTCTGAGAAGCATGACCAGAAGAAAGAAACAGTCAGTCACACTGAGTGCATCGAGGAGAGAAAAAGCGCAGACGCACTGGACGTTGATGGCGTGCAAGGTCGAGCAGAAGATGAGCGGCGAGTGCATCGCCCTGGAGAAGCGTTTGGCCTGCGCTTGAATGAGCGGTCAGCGATGCAGTCTTTTCAGCGTGTGTGAGCAAATTAACGCACCTGCTTCGTGATTTCTTCCTGCTCGTCCCGCGGAAACGTCGCAAACTGGTCGTACTTGGTGCCGATCAGGACCGGTATTGCCGTCTGTGAAGCCAAGGCGTATAGACCGTCAGCTCGAGACCCGGTCTGCTGAATGGCGCGGGCAGCGGCGTACGTTGTTGAAGCCGCGCGTCTGCCGGTACCACTCCTTGATCGAGTTGAGCGTGCTTTTCCGCGTGAGGTCGAACATGAACAGAATGGCAACGGCATCGTTCGACACGAGCGGTAGCATCGACACAAATTCACGTTGGCCACCAAGGTCCCAAATCTGCGGACGGACCAGGAAGGCGCGCGTTAGCGGTCGGGTGCTAGGCGCGCTAGCAGACAGAGCGCGACACACGGAGAACGTGATCTCGGTATTCCGGATCGAAATCGTCTTCTCCATGAAGTTGACGCCCAGAGTCTGGACGTACGAGTCGCTGCGAACACGCATCAGGTACGAGTCAGCGCTCGACGGCCAGAAGCAAAGGAGTCGCATGCGCTTGGCGGGCAGGGCGCAAAGTGCGGCCAATTGAACGGCAACGAGAAGGGCGGCGAAACTTACTCAAAGCTACCCTCGACATATCGGATCATCAAGCTTGTCTTCCCAATTTGCGAGTCGCCCACCATACCGACTTTGATGACTACGTTGTTCTTCTCGCCGGTTGCGTCGTCGTCCGCGCCAGGCATCGAGACGCCGCTCACCGACTCGCCCCGCCCGCGCCCGCCCAATGGTCTACTGGAGGAAGCTCTAGGGTCGGCCATGGGCGACGATAAGCTGGAAGAGGTCGGTAAAGAAGAGCGCCGAGCAAGGGAGGTAGCAGATGCTGGCGGTACCGGGAGAGGTTGAGTGCCTCCGAGCGGAAGCTGCGAGACAAGCGACAAGGAAGGTCAATTCCAAATGTACAGGCAGCCAGATCTCATCATGTCGACAAGCACCAGCTGCTCTTCATGCTGAGCCCAGGCCATGGAGCAGCAGCAGGACCGCTCGAGTCCCGACGTCAAGCCCCCTCCAGCCCGTGATCCGCGAGCTACCTTTCTCCTCCTGGCAGACCTCCATGTCCCCACCCTCCAAAGGAGGGCCTCTAGGAGGCGCACTTACCTAGACAGAGAGGGTCGAGCAAGAGCGAAGATGTAGGGCTCGACCGGCCGAGCTCAAAGGGAGGGGAGAAGGGTGACCGCAAGGATCACGCGCGGATCTTGCCGAACCTGCTTGTTGCGCTTTCGAGGGAAGGGGGAATTGAGCTTGCTCGAGCGGCGATGCCGATGGAGTCGTCGGCCTGTGAGGGAGCTCCGGGCGAGCTTGCTGAACCGCAGGAGAGGAAAGAGGGCGGGAAAGAGGCTACGGGGACGAGGGCGAACAGGAGGCCAAGGCGAAGCGCGACGCACAAGCCCCTTTCTCGAGCGACGATACACGGGTGCACATACTCGCAGTATCGGGGACGAGAACAGGAAGCTGACTGGCGCTGGACTGGCCTAGACTGATAGGAAGATGCATACGGGTCATGCAGAGAGCTGACGACGCGGCGAAGACGTTGAAGACACCGGCGCATGGCAGGCGACGTCGAGGTCGACCGAACAACGATGATTCGCGCGGCTCCGTTGCGACGCTCTGCTCTGCAGAGAAATGTGCCGCTGTTGGGACGCTCAGGGCGCTCTCTCGGACCTGGATGACGCCGGGAGCAAGAAGAGCCACCAGTTCGTCGCTCAGCGTGCGCGCTTGGCCTTCTCTGGCGCCAGTCATCCCTCACGAGCTCGCCTTTTGTCCGTAGCCTACTCGTTCGACGCCTAGCCAAGCCTCCTTCGAGCCGTCCATCGTCCATCCGAGCGGCCCGAGGTCGCAATCGGCGCAGATGAGATACTTGAGGTTGCCCTTCGGCAGACCGCTGGGGAGGACATGCGAGGCGGGCACGTTGCGTGAGAAGCCGATGTTCTCAAACCCCATGGGCGATGTGTTGATGTACCAGTAGGGATGGGTAGTAGACGGCGGCGAGCTTGACGAGGGGACCGGAGCGAAGGGGCCTGAAGCGTCGTACTGCGGAAGAGGGGGTGCAGGAGAGGTTGTCAGCTCGCCATGGCGCGACCGAACGCAGTCAGAATAGGATGGCAGCACGCACCACGTCCCTGACACCCTCCTTCCACTCTGCATCTCCCGGCCGCAAGATAAGGCAGCCGCAGCCGTCGCGAGGGCAGTAGATCCTACGCGTGTTCTTGCCAGCCACGTCGACGAGGGCAGCTTGAGCGTCCGACTCCGCGCCCACTGCTTGGGCGAGCGACTCGACCGGCGGACGAGGCTTTGTCGACAGGAAGGAGGACAAGGCTGCGGAGAGGTCTACGCCAGGCGGCAGTGCGTTCGGGGGGAAGGCCATCCTGGAAAGAAGCTGCGGGGTGAACGTCAGAGGGCTGTCGCGCGAGCTGCTCTCCTCCCCCCTTTCTCCCCGACCGCCATCGCACGCCTAACAAACTGCCGCGCCACACTAAGCAACGCTCGAGCAGCAGCCAGAGATCCCACAGCTCGCCTCTCGCAGTCGTCCTGCAGCCATGGCGCAGTCGATCGCCCTCCCAGTCATCCAGTGCGCTGATCCGTTCAGCCCATCCCTTCAGCGGGCTTCCCCTTGGCTGAGCGGCATTGCTGACTTGACCCTTCATACCCCGTAGCTTCAACGACGTCTACCGAGTTTCCCAACGCTATAATGGAGGCGATCCGGCCAAAACCGGCGGCTCGCAGAACATCTCGGCCGCCCAGTTCGCCCGGCAGCTCGCCGACATCAGAGACACCTGGGCCGACTCGCCTTCAGGGGAGGGCTCGAAGGAAGGGCTGGTGCTTTTCTCCGGCGGTGCGTCGCCCAGTCGCACCCTACCCGTACTGCGTACTGATCTGCTCATGCGGTGTATAGATGTCTTTGCTCCTTCGGTCGAATCGACGTGAGTCCATTCGCTGCGCAGCCGCCCCCGCGCTCGACCACTTGCAGGGCTGTCTTGTACGACCTTGAAGCAGGGCATGCGGCCGCTGCCTACTGTCGTGCACTCCTTCGGTCTGTATCGTGTGCGCCTGCAGTTGACCCTTTCGTCGTCGTTGCGGTCCGCAGCATCACCCGCGGCTCGCACATGGTTCCGCTGCTGAACAGCCTGGCCATCGACTGTGCGCAGGTCGGCAACCATGATTTCGATCACTCTTACGCACACCTCACAAAGCTCGTCGGCGACTGCAAATTCCCCTGTACGTGCTTCGAGCCTCTCGCGCGCCTGTCATGTTCACTGACGGCGCGCTTCCTTCTCGCAGGGCTGGTGTCCAACATCCTCGACACGCAGACCGGCAAGACGCCGGAATCGCTGCACGAGTACCAGATTTTCGAGCGCTGTGGCCTCAAGGTTGGCGTCGTTGGCCTCGTCGAGCCCGACTGGATCGCCACCATCCCCTCCTTCCCTTCGTACTTCAAGCACCAGCCGATGGCCGACCGTGCGCGCGAGCTTTCGCGCAAGCTGAGGGGTGAGGAGGGCTGCGACATCATCATCGCGCTCACACATTCGCGCGTGAACAACGACATCGCGCTCGCGAACGAGATCGGCGCGATCAAGTACAAGGAAGGCGAGACAGAGCGCGGGGACGGCGTCGACATCATCCTCGGTGGCCACGACCACATTTACTACATCGGGCGCGGCTGTGGTGATGAGACCTGGAAGGACTGGGAGCGTCCAGACTCCATCCCGGGAACGGAGGAGGATAAGGATTGCTTGTGCGTGGGCCTCGCGACGTAAGGCGTTCAACGCTCGCTGACCCTCTGCCTCACCCAACAGGATTGTCAAGTCCGGCACCGACTTCCGCGACCTCTCAGCGTTCACCCTGGACCTCATTCTGAACCCTTCTTACCCCAAATTGTCCCCGCGCAAGTACCTCATCGCCAGCGTTACCGGCAAGCACTACGAGATCACGCCCGAGACGCCGACGAGTGAGCCTGTTCAAGACCTCATTGACGGCCTGCTCAAGGACATCGGCAAGACGCTCGACAAGCCGGCTTGCTTCACCGTCAGCGAGTGGGACTGCCGCTCTGAGATCGTTCGTGCGTCCTTTTGCGCCCATGTTAATGAGGCGGACCGCTGATGATACCTCCTCGGCGCGACTACAGGCACACAGGAGAGCGCGTTGGGCAACTGGATGGCGGACGTCCTTCTTCATTCGTACTCGGACGCACTTGAAACGCAGGGAGTGAAGACTGACGTCGTGATGAACTGCGGGTGCGCCGTCCCCGTCATGCCGCGCATGCCGACTTGAAGCTGACAGCGATCTTTCACGACACAGCGGCACGCTACGAGGGGACTCGCGCTACGGCCCAGGCGTCGTTACGCTTGGCGACATCCTCGAGATCCTGCCGTTCGAAGACCCCATCGTCGTCATCCAGATGAACGGGCGGCAGATCTGGGACTCGCTCGAGGGTGCCCTCAGCAAGTACCCCGCGCAGGAGGGGTGAGCAATTCCATGTGGTCCTTCGAAACCCGAGCACTGACCTGCTTCTCCCAGGCGCTTCCCGATCGTCGCCGGCATGGAGGTCAAATGGGACTCGCGCAAGCCGCCCGGCCATCGCGTCCAGTCGGTCCACCTTGTCTCGCACCACCGCCGACGCGCAGCCAGGATGGGCGGCAAGCCCAAGCCTGTGACCGAGCGACCGACGGACGTGGACGAGTCGGACACGGAGGACGAGGAGGAGGACGAGTCGACCGTCCGCATCTTCCCGCATCCGCAGAAGGGCGGGGTGAAAGTCGAGGTACAGCTCGGCGGGAAGGGAACGAGGGAGGAGATCAAGCGTCAGGACGGCGGGCGTATCTACACTGTAGTCACTCGCGAGGTGTGTCGCTCCTCTTCGCATAGTCATGCTTCGAGCTGCTAATTTGCGCGCTTCATCCGCAGTACATGGCGCTCGGCTACGACGGCTATGAGGCGATGAAGGGGTCGAAGTTCCTCATCGACGACGAGAACGGCTTGATCATGAGCAACATCATCCGCCACTTCCTACTCGGCGCGTCCTTCATCACGCGCAAGCGGCGCATCATGGAGGAGGGGCAAGCGGCGGTCGCGGAGTCGAAGGACCCGGCCGCGTCGTACTTGTCGCCCAAGACGGAGAGGGCGATCGACTGGAACCGACGTGGCAGTGCGTTCGGGCACGCGGATGGAGGGACGGTGGTCAAGCAGGGGTGGCGAAGCGTGCGCAACGCCCTGCGCATCGCTAGGACGGAGCACATGTCGGAGGTCGACAAATGCGTGCGTCCTGGCGCTCAACCCTGACACACGGCCTTTGCTCACTCTTCGCGTCTACCCTTCCGCAGTCGGGACAAGGCCTGCGCAACTTCACCGCGCCCAGCAAACCCGTTGCCGAACGTTCGCCTCCAACCTCCCCTGCACGGCCGGCACGAACAACGTCGGCCGACAATCTGCTCTCGAGTCCGTCCCGCTGCTCGCTCGAATTTTTCGTCCAGGACCGGAACCGCGAGGTTTTCCACTCGCTCGAGGACGACATCGCCGTCGTTGCGCCGTTCATCGACGGGCGCATGCGCGACCTGGCACGAAGCTGAGGCGCGGCAGTAGAGAGGAAGGGCCTTGTCATGAATTTTGCCGATCCGCATGCCTTCGTCTTCCTCTCTGACGGTAAAAGCAAGGCGCAAGGACCGTTTGCGAGGCGACGTTGCAAGCTAGTCAAGCTTTGAGGTGCGGAGAAGCGTGGCTTTGTGCGCTTTATAATTGCAATGCTTGGGCGTTGCATTTCATGGCACGTTGACCCAACGGTTCAGCGTCCAGTCTCGGTGTGCCCAAGTTCGATTTTCGCGTTGGGTGAATTCTTTTGAACCCCTTTGCTCTGCTTTTTGCTTTGCCCCTCAATTGTCACTCCAGTAGGCCAGCTGCCGTCCTCCAGAGCAGTGCCCCGCCCCCCCCCCCTTACTGTAGTTGACAAGAGCACACGAAGAGGGAAAGCACAAGAGGTCCTCGTTGCTACTGCGCGGACGGACCTCATTACCACTTCTTGAATTTGGAACGGTGCCGACTGCTGCTTCCCCTCCTCAACCACTACCCATTTCTCTGCCGAGCAGCATGGCGCCAACGGCTAAGCGTCAGAAGACGACAAGCACATCAAGCGCACGCGCTGCCCCTCAAGCCGCAGCTGGCAAGGACAAGGCTCGGGCGACCCCGCAGGCGGTGGTCGAGGTCGACCTGCCGGTTTCGGTCGCGCACGACGACGGTGACGGCGAGGACAGCGGCTCGGACTCAGAGGAGGAGTCAGAGCAGGAGTCAGAGCAGGAGAGCAGCGAATATGAGGAGAAGGCCGGGGACGACCTAGGAGAGGGACCGTCCAGGATCTCGGTGTCGCCGCCGCCGGCAAGCCTGCCCTCCTCATCCTCGGCGGCGCCTTCGCGGGTCAACCTGGCGTCTCGGCTGTCTTCACTCCCTTCTCGTACGCCCGCTCCTCGCAAGGCTGTGCCCAAAGCAGCGGTACCGGAAGAGGAGACGATTGCTGCCCCTCCCGTGGCGGCGGCACCCGACACCTTCAACAGCCTCGGCATCAGCCAGCAGCTGCTCGCGTCCCTCGGCACGCTCTCCATTCGCCGGCCAACCCCCATCCAGTCCATGACGATCCCCTCCATCCTCGCCGCACGGGACGTCATTGGCATATCTCCTACTGGTTCTGGAAAGACGCTGTCGTTTGCGCTCCCCATCCTCCAGCGCATCGCGCGCGACCCCTTCGGTATCTGGGCTGTCGTCCTCACACCGACGCGTGAACTCGCCTTTCAAATCGCAGAGCAGTTTCACATCGTCGGTGTGCCTTTGGGAATCAAGACGAGCGTCATTGTCGGCGGCATGGACGTTGTGCAGCAGGGCCGGGAGTTGAGGGACCGCCCAGGCGTCGTGGTCGCTACGCCAGGCCGGCTGCGCGACCTGCTGGGAAGCAGCGGCGGTGAATGGGGCCTTGACCGCGTGCAGACTCTGGTGCAGTTCCTTCGCTCGGCCACACCATCGTCAACCTGACTGACCTTAATTCTCTTGCCCGCAGGTCCTTGATGAAGCAGACCGAATGCTCACGCCGACCTTCTCCTCGGACCTCGCCTTCCTCCTTGAGCGCATGCCCGAGCAGCGGCAGACGGTGCTCTTCACCGCGACCGAGAGCGACGCCATTCGCGGTCTCGCCGCAAAGCCCCCGCGCAAAGGCAAAGAGCCCATCATTGTTCGCCGCGTAGAGACCCCGTGAGTTCGTGCGTAGGCTTCACAGATTGCGGTCCAAGCTGACTTGTCCCCCTTGGGTCCTTCGCAGCGAGGGACACCTTACGGTTGCCAACCTTAAGCAGCACTACCTCTTTATCCCGTCGCAGGTTCGCGAGTCGTACCTCTATTACCTCCTCCTCAACCCACCCGAATCCATTGCCCACCTCGTCCGCCCGAATCCCAACGCGAAGGACGACGACAACGACGAGACGCCGCCGTGGCCGCCCTCAACGATCATCTTCACACAAACGTGCGCGACGGCCGCGCACCTGCACGCGCTCTTGAACGAGCTCCAACTTCCGTCGGTGCCCCTTCACTCATATCTCTCGCAGCGCGAGCGTCTGTCTTCGCTCGCCCAGTTCCGCGCGGCGACGGTGCCAATCCTTATCGCGACCGACGTCGGCTCACGAGGTCTCGACATCCCCGAAGTCGCCATGGTCGTCAACTGGGACTGCCCGCGCGAGGCCGACTCGTACATCCACCGCGTCGGACGCACGGCGCGTGCTGGGCGAGGCGGTGTCGCCGTTACGGTTGTCACAGAGCGCGACGTCGAGCACGTTGAGCGCATCGAGGAGGGTATCAGTGCGTCCTTGATCATCTCCTTGCACTGTTGCGGCGCTGATCTCCGCCTCGTTTGCCCTTGCGCAGAAACCGAGCTAGAGGAACTTGCGCTGCCCGAGTCCAAGGTACTCGAGAACCTCAATAAGGTCTCGACGGCCAAGCGCGTTGCGGCTATGGCGCTACACGACGCCGGCTTTGGCGAGAAGCAGAAGAACCGGGCCGAGCTGGAGCGGCGGAGGAAGAAGCGCGACAGGGTCAAGGCTGGGCTGGAGTAATTGATGTTCGCTTTTTGCGCACGAGGTTCTTTTACGCGAGTAGCGCCGCAAGTTGTGAAGTCACGAAGGTCGTGTATACAAGGTCTGGAGCACTTCCACGACCGCAAGCAGCAGATGAACGAGTAACCAAGAGAGAAAGGAGAGTGAGGTAGGTCTACGGTATGCCAAGGGTACTAAATTCAAAAAGTAGAGTCGAGCGGGGCCGTGAAATGCAATGGCAAGGAAGCCTTTTTGAGGGGCGACGCTCGTGTCAACTCAAAAGTGAGGAGCGTTGAGGACTGGATAAAGAGCGAGGGGGAAGAGCGGTCAGTTGATGAACATGGCTGAGGGCGGGCAGGAAGGAGAGCTACTCACTGATGCCCATGAGGCAACCGGCGATTGTGCCGACAACGGGGACAGTGATGATCCATCCAGCAACGATCCAGCCAAGAACGCGCCAGTTGAACGACTTGAGGTCCCAGTTGACAAGCGCGACACCGAGCGTCGAGCCGGTGATGCACATGGTGGTCGAAACGGGAAGGCCGTACTGCGAGGCGAGGAGGACCGTGATGGCGGCACCGAGCTCCATGCTGAAGCCACGCGAGGGCGAGTGGAGAGTGAGCTTGTTGCCGAGGACCTTCATGATGTTGTAGCCGTAGGTGGCAAGGCCGATGACGAGGCCGGCACCGCCGAAGACGAGGATCCAAACAGGGGTGTCGGTCTTCGAGTTGAGCGGCTGCGACGTGTGCCAGACGTGGTAGATGGCGGCGTAGGGGCCGACAGCGTTGGCGACGTCGTTGGAGCCGTGGGCGAACGAGGCCGTGCAGGCAGTGAGGACCTGAAGGAACGAGAAGGCGTGCTCGGTCTCGGACGGGTACTGCTTGGCGGCGAGGTGCATCTGCTCCATGCGATCAGCCTCCTTCTGCGACGTCGTCTTCTTCTGCTCGGCGTGAATGTCGACTGTGGAGTGAAGGGAGGTGTGCAGGTCAGCAGCTGCCCCCAAGAGAGCGAAACAGAGTAGGACGAACTCGAGGTGCCATGCGAGATCATCTTCCAGAGCTTGAGGGCAATGTTCTTGGGAAGGTACCAAGGGCCGACGTCGGGCTTGTCCTCAACCTCGGCAAGGGGAACCTCAGCGCGGCGGGTAGGGGCGGGCGTGGACTCAATGTCATCGGGGTTGTGGTGCTCCTTGGCGTCACCGAGGCTGTCGGATCGGCGAACGGTCGAGTCGTTGACGTCCACGCCCGAGGCGTGCAGGTCCTCCTCCTTGTAGACGCGGTAGTCGGGGACGTGGGAAGCGACGCCGATAGTACCAGCGTCCGCGGGGGCCTCGCGCCACCAGAGGAGAGGGCCGAGAGCAAAGTGCCAGAAGCGGAGGGTGTAATCCTTGCGGACGACCTTCTGGTGGACGTAGGGGACCCAGAAGAGGAAGGAGAGGGCAGCGACAACGGCGGCAGTGCCGACGATGGCGGCGGCGACAGTGCTTCCGGGGAGCTTATCGAGGCCGAGGTTAGGCGCGCCCTTGTAGACGATCGACATGGTGCAGACGGCAGCGGCGACGAAGAAGAAGCTGAGAAAGAGAGATGGGTCAGCAGGCTACTTCATCGGTTGGCCGTTCAAAACTGGGTGACTTACAAGGGGCCGCAGATGAAGGCAGCCTTGATCGAGTCCTTGCGCTCAAGGACGGCGAACTTAGCGATCAGGAAGAGGATGGCACCGAAGCCGGCCGAGATTCCCGGGGCGATGATGAAACCAGCAAAGATGGTAGCGAGACCCTTACCGCCGTTCCAGCCCCAGTTGACGGCCTCCTTGCCACCAACCGCGACTCCGACACCGGCAAGGGCAGAGACGATCGAGTAGGTGGTCGAGACGGGCCACGAGAGCCGAGTGCAGACCATGAGCCAAGACGCAGAGACGACGAGAGCGCAGGTGAAGGCGAGCATCTGCGAAAGGGGAACTATCACGGTCAGTGAAAGGCCTAGGGGATATATAGAGCACAAGGCGCACCTGGACTCCGGCATTGCCGTTGAATTCAGACAGGGAAATGATTCCGTTTTTGATGGTTGAGGCAACCTGAAGAGGGAGGAAGGAGGCTCAGCATACTGTTCGACCGGAGCAAGCAGCACGATAAGAGAAATACTTACTCGTGCGCCGACGAGGACCGCACCCAGGAACTCGCATAGGGCGGCGGCGATGCATGCCTGGCGCATGGTGAGCGACTTGGACGAGACCGAAGTTGCGAACGAGTTGGCAACATCGTTGGCACCAATGTTGAAAGCGTCGAGGAACGCAAAGATGGTGCTGATCTGAGCAGGTCGGCAGGAGTCGAAAGGGTCAGCTCGCAGAGTCAAAGGGCTGCATGAAGCGGTACCGCTGGACGCACGGCAAAAAGGTAGCTGTCGCATCGATAGCAGGGACGGGGTCAGTTTCCTGCGCGAAGAAGAGAAACGAGGCAAGGGGGAGAGCACTCACTCCCACTGGTGAGCGATGGCCATCTTGAAGAGCTCTGCTTGCCGCGCGAGGGAGTAAGGCGAGTGGGCGGTGAAGAGAGGAGGAAGGGAAGGATGGGTGAGGGACTCGTAGCACTGTCTCGTCAGCCAGGTTAGCTGCCCTTCTTCAGAAGTCCAGCTCGCTCCAGCCGGTGCAGCCAGTGTCGGACACGGGCGACCACCCTGGCTACACCAAGCCCTTGGCTGGCAACGAAGGAGGGGCACGTGCAATGCGATTAAGAGGCGCCGTCGCGTGCGCCAAGCTCAGCAGGTAACGTCCATACGTTACAGGCTTACATCAATCGTCACGTCTTTGGGAGTCAGGCCGCAGCCGGCCGCCCTTGCCCATCCCACTTGCACTGTGCAGGAGGCATTGAAGAAGATGTGCTGAGAACAACGCTGTACATGAGGCGCTTCCAAAGTAAGGCGCTGGCGCCAGTGAGGCACTCACTGTCATCCGCCCCCCAAACGTGTCAAAGGCCGACCACATTGCGGGCTCAACCCAAGACCCTGAGCGGCGTCTCGACTTCTTGTCACATTCGACCCCGTTCGGAACGCGCGGCGCACGGTTGAAGCTCACTCGAGACGAGCAACGCTCCGACAGCAGAAGCAAAGGTTCTCGGCTCTCGGCCGTAGAAACACCACCGCACGAACCTGGGTGATTCGGCTTGAAATGAAGTCCATTTCTTCGCCAAGCAAGACGTTCACGTTGAAGTGGAGAGCTGCGCTAGCAGATCGTACAGTATGTACCTTCCGTAGCTGCCAGTGCCAAGCCCGATCCGGGCTATTTCCCTTCCCGAGGGAAGGAAACTCCGCTGATTCCAAGTTAACAGCCTCTCCTGCTCAAGCGAGCAGGCGATTCGCTTCTACGCCAACAGAGCTCAACGAGTGAGCAAACGGGCGAGCTGCAATCGTGATCAAAGCGTCATGATAGTCCTAAACCGCGCCTATAGTGTGTGTGTGTCTGGGTGGTGCTGCTTACATGCAGTTGCCCTCTCCTCCTGGCCTGCTCATGCCTCTCCGAAGTACGTCTGAACCGGGTCGACGCGCGAAGGCTCGCCGTGGGCCATGGCGTCCTGCAGCGAGGTGACAGGAGAAGCGGTGTTAGCGGGACGGAAGGAAGCAGGCGAAAGCAGGGAGAGTCGAGGACAGGACTCACGTGTGCAAGGATGTCAGGCTGCTCCCAAGGATAGTCGACCCAGTGGTCCTCAATGTGCTCGCCGGCGAAGTAGGGCGTGCCCTCGGGCAGGTCCTCTGCCTTCGGCTTGAGCCTGCGTCGGAGGGAATGTGCGTCAGCGCAGACTCACTCGTGACGTACGTGCAGCGAAGACGGATGGCGAAGCGCACTTGTTGTGGACGACGAAGATGCCGAGCTGCGTCTTGGGCGTCACCTTGCGCTGCTCTTCCGTCTGTTGCGACTCCAGGATGTCGATGTCGCGCTGCAGCTCCTTGACGGCGTACGAGAGCGTCTTGCGCCTTAAGGTACGCAAAAGGCCAGGTCATTAACACGCGCATCAACTGCAGGGCAAGAGAAAGCAGGCTCACGTGTCGTCAACCTCGTCAACGATCAGGATTTTCTTGCCGAGCATGCCAGCGGCGCCCGACGCGCCGAGCGTGCTAAAGTCGAGCCACTGCGTGCGAACAACTTCCGTGCCGACTTGCTCCTGCGTCGTCGACGGGAGCGACTCGTACAGCGATAGACCGATGGCCTCTGTACGAAATGGAGCGCCCACAATCAGCTGTGTGCTTTACGACTAGAGCTGTTCAATAATGATAGGACGCACGAATGGGGACGTTCGACTTTCGCTCAGACGACTTGAGGAAGGTGCGCAGGACACGCGCAGGGCTGCACGCGAAGCCGAAAGGTCAGCCTCGTGCTGCCGCACAACTTTAGGGAGTTGCTCGACGCACAAGAATCCTCCGCCTCCGATGGCAATCATGACGTCCGGGTTGAAGTCCTTCTTGATGGTGGCAGCTGGAGGGGACAGGCAAGGTTGCCAGTTCAGCTCGAGCACGGAGAAGTGCGACAGGCGGGAAGGGGAGCTCTGCAGCTGCCCGTGGCGCCCTAGAGCATTCTGCAAGCTCCTCCAGCAGAGAAGGGACGCACCGGCATTGGCGATAAGGATGTGGATGTCATCGTAGGTCACTGGCGAGGTCAGAGCAAGGGGGCAGAGCCGACAGGTCAGCCCGGATGCTCGACGAGAAAGCTGCCGCTAAGGATGGCGCACCTCGGACGTGTCCATCCCCGATGTGTCCAGTAGGCTGAGGCGCTCCCATCGTAGTCTGCTGGTGTGTGCCGAGGATTGACGTCGAGGAGGGTCAAGGTACGGCAACGGTAGCAGCTCGCGAGGGGATGGTCGAGCCGCAGGCAGCAGGCAGACTCTCGCTCGGACGCAAAACGAGAATTTGCCGCCGACCCTTTCGAGGGGGCGAGGCCCTGACGCTTCGGACGGGTTCTTCCCCGCTCAGCCGGACGGCGCTGCACTCGAGGCAGGAGGTGATGCATAAGATCGGGGAGCAAGTACAACAGCTCGGGGTGGAGAAGGGGCGTAAGATCGTGATAGAGAGCGGTCGGTGTGCGGCCCGCGGCGCGAGTGCAGGGTGCGGGAGCCGAACCACGAGGGGACAGGTCCGATCAGAGGCGGATCCAGCGCTTCAGGACGCTCTTTGCCTGGGCTGGGGCTGGCGTCATGTTGTGGATGAGGACGAGATTGTACGCCGTCTCGCGTATGACGGAGTCCGGCTGCAAGGGAGGGGCCAAGTCAGCGTTGTCGCACATGTAAGGCGCGAGGCGAAGTAGGGTCGGGCACACCTCGACACCGGTCCTTCCCTCCTTGTCGGCGCGGTCGAGGATCTTTACGAAGAAAGGCTTGGCGACATGGAATAGACCTGCAGCATGAAGGAGACGATTGTGAGCGAGCGTCCGTGGCGTAAGCGGCTCGATGCGACGCACCCAGCCGGTGGAAGACCGTCCCCAGATTGTAGTTGACCTCGTCGCAGTCAGGGCCTTGCGGGTGGTAGATGCGGTACTTGTCGAGGAAGGCGGCCATCTGCGCGTGCGGAGCGGCGTCAGCGGCACGGACGCGTGCGAAGAGGAGGAGCGCATGAACGCACTTGGGCGATGCAGTGATTTCGGTTGTCGCACTGGCGTTGGAACGCGCGGCCGAGGTACGACAGCGCAAGCTGGAAGCAGATGAGCGGATCCCACGGGTCGATGAGGTGCGCCTGCGCGAGATAATCTGGAAGGAGCGGCAAACGAAGCAGGATGAGCGAGGGTCTGAAACGCGAGGGAAGGCATAGACGCACAGATGGCCGACTGGTAGCTCTTGGCGACCATCATCAGCGCACCGTAGTAGGCGTAGGTGACGGGATTGGGCTTGGTCGGCCGCTGGGTCGGTTCTGAGACCGCTCTGTCCTTGACGGCCGCTCCGCCAGTCTTCGAGCCGTCGTCCGAGCCGTCCTCGCCGTCCTCCTCGTCGTCCTCATCGTCGTCGGTTCGCTGCGAGGATGCAGTCGATTTCCTGCGGTTCCTTTTGGTCTTGAGTTCCTGCGCCTTGTTGGGCGGGTGCCAGCGGCCGTACAAGCTGCTCCAGACAAGCTTGCCGTCCTCAATGCCGTTTCTCCAGAGCTTGACGTCGCGCAGCAGCGTCTTTTGCAGGTTGTAGTTAGACAACGCCTCCATCGCCTCTAGGCCTGAGTCGACGCCCGCGACGAGCAGGTGCAGCGCAGCGTTGTTGAACTGCTTCATCATGAAGATGCGACGAGCCGAGTCAACGAGCCCAGCGTCGTGCGAGACACGCATCTGACACGCTGTCAAAAGGGACAAGATGATGGTCAGCTAGCAAAGAGTGGAGCCGGAGACGGGCGCACGAACCCATCGAGGTGACCCGCAGCGTCTCCTGCCTCTGCGGCGTGCGGAAAAGGTTCGAGTGGAAGAGGTGGTCGGCGACCTCGACGGCGTACTCAGCCTCCTCGTTCTTAGCAAGCAGGCAGCAGAACTGCGGGGGAGAGAGGCGTCAACGGGACTGAAGCGGCAGGACGTTCAAGGAAGGTTGACCTTGATGCACATGTCGAACCAGGAGTCGATGAGCACGCCGCGGAGCTTGGTCGTGTCAAAGTCATCGGCCGTCACGGCATCACCATCTGCGCGGCGGGGTGGTTGTCAGCGTTATTCTGGCGGCAGAAGATGTAGGCCACGACTGACCGATCTCGCGCTGCAACCGCTGCGACATCCGGTTGGCCTGGTCCTCCAACTCCTGCTCGCGCTGCCGCTGCAGCTGCTTCTTCTTGAACGTGCGCGAGCGGTAACCTGGACGGTTGCCCTTGCTGTCAATGCCGGTGTAGCGCGTGTTCTGGGGACGCGAAGCACTCTTCAGTTCAAGCACAGGGGCGCTCTCAGAGCAAGAGGAACTCACCTTGTCGTAGGGGAAGAGGACCTTGGTCTGGCGGAAGCCTTCAACCAGCTCGCGGGCGATCTCGATCCACTCTTCCACCGCTGCGACGTCGTTGGCGTCGACGGCCGCGTCGAGCTGGTGAAGGCGGGCAAACCCAGCCTGAACCTTGGCGAGCATCGACTCCTCAATGACCGTCTTGTTGACGAGGTCGCGCTCCTTCTTGCGATTCATCGCGGCGATCCGCGCCTTGTCCCGCATCTGCTTCTCCTCATCGAAGAAAGACGTGAGCGAGTTGCCAGGCGCGCGACCGTTTAGCGGCTCCTCCTCCGCAGCAGCCTCCGAGCGGTGCTTCCTTTGGCGGTCGAGGACTGCGAGGTGAGCTGCAGAGTTAGCAAGCGACCAAAAAAGGGTCGTAAAAAGGAACGGACGAACCTTCGGTGACCAGGGCAAGCGCTTCCTTTCTTCGTCCAAGAGGCTCGTAGACGGCGGCGAGCTTGAGCTGAACGCGCGATAGGCTAGCCTCGTCGCCCTCAAAGGCCTGCACGGCTGCGGATAAAGATGAGGGCCAGCAATCAGCACAAGAGACGCGCAACGCAAAGAGTGGGAGGAGCGCACCGAACTCATACGACTCGCTCGCGCCCTCGTAGTCGGCCGTAGCTTTGAGGCAGTCGCCGCGGCCCTCGACGTGCACAGGGTCGCTCTGTTGGCGGGCCGAAGGATGAGCCTTCGAAGCAACTGCTGGGGTTTGTAAAGGACGCACCGTGATCTGAGCGAGCTGCTCATAGTAGATGATCGCGTCTTCGTAATACTGCGCGGCGAGGAAGGCAGCGGCCACCTCGGACCAAAAAACCATGTAGGTCGCAGGATCAAGTGCGCGGATGAACTCGAAGTGGCGCTGCGTGAGAGGCCAGTTTCAGCTGCCGATCAGACCTTCACGGAAAGCCTGGAACCCACCCGTGCCTCCTCGACATCCCCGAGCTTGAGCCGGACGAGGCCGAGTCGCTGACGGACGTTGATGTCGAGCGAGTATCCCGGGGCGGGCTCGGCATGCGGACCTCGCTTGTAGCCCGCAACGTCGAACTCGCTGTCGTCGTCTTTGCCAGCCCAGCGCACCTCGTCGATACGGCCCTGCAGCCAGCGCACGGCTTTTTTAGTCTCGACAAGCGCCTGATCGTACTTGCCGGTCGCAAAGAGCAAGTCGAAGAGGATGACGATGACGGGGATGGAGAAGAGCTCCCCTTGGTCCGGCATCTGCGCCGGGATAGGAAAGCGCGCCTGCTGCGAGTGGAGCGCCGTGAGGATGAGGCGCTGGCCGAGTGGGATGCGGTTCGCCTCGACGAACGAGAGCGCCATCTCGCGCAGGATCGCGACGTCATTCGGGAACTGGTTGAGGATCAGGCTGAAGCCGTCGAGGGCCTATACGTTGAAACGAGAGGGGTGAGCCGGGCGGGACGAGCAGTCGTGAGCGCGAGCACGTACCTTGACATGCTCTCCCATCTCTCGAAAGATAATCGACCGGTCCCAGAGAGCATCAACGTCTTTCGGGTTGATCTCAAGCGCCTTCTTGTAGCAGTACAGCGCTTGCATCATCGCCCCGGCATCCCTGTGAACCGCCAGGCGCAGGCGACAATCAGCCGAGTTCAAGTTGCAGCGCAGCCAGCAACAGAGACGCACCGACTCTTCTTGGCCAGCTCCTTCCACGTCTCACTGTTCGATACGAGGTGTGCGCCAACAACCTCGCACTGCAGCGCTTTCTCCGGGTTGCCGAGCTCGCGATGGCACATGCCCAATCCAATCCAGGCAGCAGGGACAGACGGCTCCTCGTGGATGACCTGCTGAAACGAGTTGATGGCCCCGAGCCAGTCGTGCTGGACGTACGCCATGTTGGCCTTCCCGAGCAGATCCTGTGCTGCCGGCGAGGGCGAGGGCTGACGGTAGCCGCGCTTCTGCGTATTCGGGAGGCAAGGGCGTTGAGGTCAGGTTCAGCTGCGTGCCTGGAAGCAGTGTCTGCGACAGGCGAGACGACGCACCTTACGCAGCTTGCGCTTGCCAACACCCGTAGCAGCCCTCAGACCCGTCATGAAGTCATCGTCGACGTCGTCCGGGTCCGCCTCGACGTTCTGGCCTTCGAGGAAGGGCGTCGAGCTCGTGAGGTCGGTCGTCGACTTAATGGACTTGATCAAACGGCTGGCAAGGTAGTTTTCAGAGTCAGCCCCTCTACATGCTCAGGCAGGAACTGCCAAGTTTGGAGGTGTACGCACTGGAACTGGACAGCACCCTGCTCGTCGAGATCGTCGCGTCCGTCGTCGCTTGCCGGCCGGTCCTCGACCTCCTCGTCCGTTCCGTCACTGCCGCCAACGCCGTCGTCATCCGCGTGGTCCACGTCCTCGTCTCCCTCTGATTGGGTGTACTCAGATCCGCTACCTGCAGGGGCAGTAGTTCGCATGAAGGTCAGCGAGCCGAGAGGCGGCGGCCAGAGGCAGGGGCCCGTCTACGCACCAGACTCGAGCTCCCAGTCGCCGGCAGGCGCCCATCCTGGGTCACCAACGTCAACGTCCTCGGTATCGGAGGCGTAGGACATCAGGCAGGCAGACGGACAGATGCTCGCAAGCCGCTGAAAGTCGCAGGTCGGTGTCGCGGGCAGCTCTCTGCGTTCGCGCGCGATCAAGATCTCGGACGCGTCCCGTACGCACCGCGAAGCACTCGGCTGGGGCCCAAGAGCCCATAGCGAAGCCCTCGCATACGCGCTTTACGGCGCGTTGTTGCTTCTCGCAGACTCGCACATGCTTGGCTTGTTTGACAAAGACGGCGCATGTAATCAAGGAAAGCGCGCTGCGGAGGAGAAGGTAACAACACAAGAGGGGCTCGAGAAAGATGAGCTTGCGCGCGTCTAGTACTTGCGCGTCGTCGACTCCTCCATCGGCGTGCCGACCTCCTCCTCGGCGCCGCTGCTGTTGTTGGATACGTTGAGGGCCATGTAGCGGCCCGGGGTGAACCACGAGTAGACGCCGACGCCGATGAAGAGCGGCAGCGAGTCGAGGCAGTAGACGTAGGCCTCTGCAAGAAGCGGGACAGCGTGTCAGAGGGCTGCGATGGTGAAGTTGGAGGGAGGGGGCGGAACGCACCGTTGGTCGCGATCGCGCCGTCGAAGCCCTGCGAGTATTCGACGACTCGGAAGATGCAGCGGATCAAGAGTCCGACGCAGGCGAAGATGGTCGAGTGGAAGACGACCTTCCACTCGTCACAGTGGCCGCGCGAAAAGATGGCGCGCGGCGACCAGGTGAACAGGCCGTCGGTGCGATACCAGAGATCCGGGTACATCTTGCGCCTGCCAAACAGCGCACCGCAGGGAGTCAGCCTACGTGGATCACTGATCGGCAGCTCGGGGACGTACACTCGGAAACCGAAGACGGCGAGCAAGCAGCAGTAGAGGCCAAAGGACACAAGCTGGATGATGAGACCGGCCATGGCGAGGTCGTGTCCAATTTTGGTGGTTTCATTGCCCGACGCTTGAATGCCAGAGCCGGAGGCCTGAATGAGGAAGGTGACAATGTCGCTGGGGATTTGAGACGATCAGGATCAGCTTGCGCTTGATCATTGATAAAGGCGTGAGCCTTGCGCACCTGGTTACGAAGATCTTGGTGATCAGGCTAGTGCGAAGGAGCAGGCAGTTGACCGCAACCGTGTTCCTGCCGAGCGAGTTGGCCATCTTGCCGAGCAGCTGATAGGCGGTCGCAAGGTATGCGCACGGCGCAAGGAGGATACAGATCTGCGAGACAGAGTAAAGGGGGATGTCGAACGGCTTGAAGTGCCCGGCGATGCGCAGGGCAAAGCCGACGGCCATCGCTGTGTGTCCGATGGCAAGCCAAGGCAGGATCTTGCGGTGCGAGAAGTCTGTGCAGCCGCCGTCGGAGAGAGGTCAGCGACTTTCGGTGCGCAGCAACAGGCCCAAAGGCGAACGACGCACGAATCCAGGTGATCACGGCATGTATGCCGAAGAGGACAGTGAAGATGACCGCAGGTGCGACGGTGGGGATATAACCTGCAACGGGCCGCCTGTAGATCGGCGAGTTCTTGTCGAGGCTGTACGGCTCCTCAGCCTGGGTGTGCGAAGTGAGATCGTCAGCGAGGGCACGGTAGGCAGGACAAGCGAGCGAGCCGCACCTTGACGACCTGGCTCGCGAAGAGAAGCGCGGCCACTGCGAGCGCGGGTGGGCGCGCGAAGGGAGAGGGCATCCTGCGGAGAGGGGGGAGGGAAAGACCAAGCGATCAAGCTGCAGCACATCTTGTACCGTTCAGCGACCGGTTGACAGGCGCGCGCTCGTTTGCTTGCTGCGCCGGGCTGCTGGGCGGCGCGGCCAACGCCTGCGGGCGGGCGGCCAAAGCGGGCCTGGACCGCGATTTCAGACGGGGCGGGACAAACCCCGCCCATCGGGGCGCAGCGCAGCCGCGTCGACGCGTCAGAGCATCAGCGTTTACAAGGCAGGTTCTCCGCACCTTCAGTGTTTGCTTGTGCTCTTTACTGGAGTCGCACGAGCGACCACGAATGGGATGGCGTACGCACAGAGGTGCACGACGCGCCAACAAAAAGGCGCGCGAGCTAGCGACGTGCGCTCGTCGTTCGAGGACTGCCAGTCGTCGTCGTGCCCGCTTTGTCGAGATGAAATGAGCGACATCAAGTCGGAACCGACAGGAAGAGGCTCATCCGACCTGGGTCAGCATCAGTGTCGTGCGCGCCGTTTGATTCGATGGCCAATTAGAGGGTGCTTCAGGACCGAGTGTGAGGGACGGACGACTGATCATAGCTAGATCGCAGCGCGCCCGGCCCGCGCCATGCACGGGGCGCGCGCGCGTCAAGCGAGGTCGACCTGACGCCGATTCAACCCCTTCCTTATCCTTCCTTGGCCTCCATCCCTCGTCTCCCCCAAAGCCCTTCGAGGCCTCTCGCTCAGCACCCATGGACGGCCCCTCTCCGCGCAGGAACAGCGTCGGCAGCAGGCATGGCTCCGACAGCGAGTCGGACGACCTCGACGGATCGTCCGCAGCCGGCGTCGGCGCGTTCAACGCAGGCGGCTGCGGCGGCGGCCCGTCCAAGCGCAGGAGGAGGGAACGGGCTTGCGACCACTGCAGGAGCCGAAAGGGTGAGCTTCTGGATCTCTCTTGGCAACGAAAGGATCCGGAGCTGATGCGTTGGGTTGGGTTGCCGGGGACAGTGAAGTGTGACGGCGCCGAGCAGCACGACCGAGGTTCGTCCCCTTTGACAGCCTTCCCTTGCTCTCAACCAGAGCTCCGAGCTGATTAAGACCCCCCGCTGTTCAGTCTGCACGCTGTGTCGGAGTGAGTCTGTCCTGAGGATTGTTGGGAGAGGCTCGGAGCTGAGATGAGCCGCTTTGGACGCTCCCTCGACGCAGCAACCAGCAGGCCGTGCACGTACGTCTCAAAGTCCAATAAGCGCAAGAACAAGCCGCGGCCGACCATGAAGACCAATCTTGGCCTCTCTGCTCCGTCCTACTTGGGCGAAGCCCGGAGCCCCGGCGCCCGTCCAACGCTATCTTCAACGAAGGTCAGCGAGAAGGCTGGCGCGAGCACGCACACGGTTGCCGGGACACACGAGATCCTCGAGTTCAGGCCGCACTCGCACGCAGATGACGAGCACGCAGACTCGCCGGCGAGCATCCCGCGCGCGGTTAAGCCGTACCGTGTGTGGATGGGCCGCAGTAGCACGTACAACAGCATCGGCGACGCGTTTCGGATGGCGGCCGCCAGCGGCTACGGTGCACCCTTTTCTCCTTCGCCTCTTGCGCTGCTCTGATACTGACTCTCGTTTTACTCTGCAGTGCGCCCGCCGATAGCGCCGGCTACCGAGAGGAAGGTTGAGCAGAAGTTTGGCTTCCAGCAGCCGTGGGAGAGAGACGAGTACGTCGACCGCCTGGGCGAAATCACGAGCGACGTCTGGCCGGCGGAAGACCTCGCTTCAGCCCTCATCGACTTCTACTTCCACGGCTTCAACTCGATCTACCCTCTTTTCCGCAAGACAGACTTCCTCAAGCGCTTCCGGCGGGCCGACTACAGCGCCGACCGCGGGTTCCGCAACGTCTGCCTGCTCATGTTTGCCATCGCCTCGTCGCACGGGTACGACGACAGCCGCTGCTACGCACCCAATCTCTCGAGCGACGCCTACACACAGCCTTTGCATCCGCGGCAGAGTTCGGGCTGGATCTACTACCACCAGGCGACGCGGTACCCGCGGCGCCATACGCAGGCTTCGGACGCGTCGGATCTGCACCTGGCCGTTGTACGTTCCCTTCTTACTCTTCCCTCGAGTCGCTTGCGCCAGCTAGGTTGTAACTGATGTACGGTACTGCTGCAGCTCTCGACGGCGTTCCTCGTCCGCTCGTCCAACCCGCTCGTGTGCGGGTCCGTCACGGGCGAGGGCGTCATCCGCGCCTACGAGCTGGGTGCGCACCGGTGCGTCCATGGCGGTCTTCAAATTGTGTCTTATCGCAGCTGACTCGGTCGGATGTCGCAGAGGCGGAACAGGACAGGACGCGACGGAGAACGACACCCTTCGCCGGGCATTCTGGTGTGCCTACCCTTTCTCTCCTTTGACGTCTCTCTGCTCGTCTCTGAGATTCTCGACATACAGGTCTATTCATACTTGATGTGCAGATGTACGGCCTTTGTCGCCACCTGCGCTCATCGCTCTGCTGACCCACCTTCTCTTGACAGGTCGGCAGGTCTTGGTCGTTCGCCCTCAATCGCACCGGCAACCTTCGACACCCCACTTCCGGAGGCCGTCGGTACAGGGACGGACGAGGACCTGACGGCGTTTTACCACACCGTCAAGTTCGCCCACCTCTCACGGACGACGTTAAACTCGCTCGTACGTCTACATACCGTTCTCTCGAGCAAGCTTCTGCATGCTCACGTGGCTTCGACGGACGGCGCTACAGTACGGCCTTGACAGCCATTCCAAGAGCAAGCTTTGGGTTGTGCAGCAGATGGCGGCTCTCAACCAGGAGGCCGACGCTCTCCAGCGCGACTTCCCCGAGTCGTGCGTGCGCCTGGGCTTCCTTCGTTGGAGGTCCCTGGACTGACGTAGGCGCTGGTGTCGAACGCAGACTGCGCTGGGATCCTGACGAAACGGACGAGATCGTGTTGGAGAAGGCTGTCGCAGTACGTCTCCTTCCAGCTGAAGATGCAGACCGCGCTTCATCTGCTGACGGCTGAAGCGCCTTCTCCCTTCCAGCTTCAGCTGTTCGTGCAGCACGTCCTCCTCCTCATCAACCGCCCCGCGCTTCCCAACTGGCGCACGCCCAAAGCGCCCGTCATCTCAACGACGTCGTTCGACGTCGCGCTCGCAGCGGCGCACAAGTCGGTGCTGATCTACCACCATCGCTTGGTGATGGGCGACGGGCTGCCGTCGTTCCTCGTTACGTGCCAGGACGCGGCGTCGACGCTCGCTGTCGTGCTGTTTGGCGGCAAGTCTGCCGGCGTCGTTGTCCACGAGCCGTCGATCGTCAAGGCGATGCAAAACTGCTGGCGATCACTGCAGGAGGGCAAAAAGTACTCTGCCAACATGACGCCGTCGTCGTGCGTCTCTTCTTCTGCCTCGTTCCTTCGCTTCCAATGCTTAATGCCCCTCCTTGCTTCGTGTTTTGGCAGGGGCTGGATCATGATGCTCCTCGCCATGAGGGATGTTGTCCCTCCGGAGGCTTTGCAACCCAGGCCCTTCGAGTTGGGTCTTGCAACTGATGAAGCACCGCCGAACGCGGCCGCTCCTCTTCCAGCCCTTTCCGGATCAGGCTACCCGCACGCCGCCCCTGCGCCGGCCGCGCAGCCGCCAGCCGCGCTCTTCGGCGGGCCGTATACCGCGCCGGCGTGCTCGATGGACTTCTTCGGCATGTACCCGCAGTTCTCGCTCGAGAGCCTCGGATTCGGGCTCGGAATGGACGAGCAGGGGTACTCGTTTGACTTCGAGATGGGCGACCGGCTGGGCGGAGGTGGCGCGGAGGGAGGGGGAGGAGTGGACGGGCCGCTGCTTCAAGACTGAGGCAGGCTCGCGTAATGCATGTACGACTTCACGGCTCTGAGCATGTCTGGACTGGCATGACAGATGAAGGGTCGTTACAATCATTTGCAGAGTGTACTGGATGTGGAGAAGTTGCGTGACATCGCGTGCCTCAGCGGGACAGCGCAACCCCTCGCGTTCGTCTTGCGTCCGCCATTCCAAGTGTTCGAGCTTGCGGTGCCTGAAAGGTAGCAGGTTCTACTGGCGCATCGTGGACGAGAGAGGCAGATCGGAACGTGGCTGGGCGAAACAAACGCAAGGTAACGAGACAAACGAAAGGCGAGCAAGAAGCGTGCTAGACCGCACCGACGAGCGAAGGAAAGGGTTTCAGGACGACACGTTTACAAGGGGCGCGACGGCAGAGTTGGAGAAGATTGGGCTGGAATCGGGAGGGTATCGTTGGAGGTGGAGATGTAAGCTGGCGGGACAAACTGAAAAGAGTTGTACTTTGAGTGTCCGGGTGGGGTGTTGAGGGGAGCATGCAAAGGGTACTGCGGAATCGACCGAGATGGAGAGCTGCGCGAACAAGAGGGGGGGTAACACCTCAGTTCTTCTTTGACGCCTCGCGCGCGGCCTTGATGAGCGGCGTGAGCGTGCGCAACGGCTCGCGCAGGGCGAAGAACGGGTGCTGCAGCAGCTCGGACGACGACGGCCGCTTGTCGGCCGACACCTCGAGGCAGGCAGCCAGGTACGATCGAAACGTCTTGCTCAGCAGCTCGGGCTTCTCAACCTGCGGCGTGCCGTTGGTCGCGATAAGGTAGAGTGCCCTGTAGATGACGAGAAAAGGCGTCAGCGTCTGCGCCGCACGCCAAGTCAGAGAAGTCGACGCACCTTAGCGGGTTTTCCGTCAGATACGGCGGCTCGCCTTCGACCACTGCAGCGAGTGCCGTCCAGGAAAGTGTCAGCAGACACACCTCCAGTTTAAACAAAGATGGGACGCACTCTCGATGGCCATGATGCCAAGCGACCACACATCAACCTTAGGCCCGTACTCCTTGCGCGTGACAACCTCGGGCGCCATCCAGTACGGCGTACCGACCATCGTCGTCCGCTTCGACTGCGCCGGGTCCGAGATCTGGGCGCAGAAGCCAAAGTCGGCTGTCCCGGCAAGAGCGAAGGTCGCATCTAAGCGTCAGTGGCCACGCTCGATCGCGAGGAAGGCCACGGCGGAAAGCCTGGACGCACTGAGCTTGATCTCGCCCGTCATACTGAGCAGCACGTTGTCCGACTTGATGTCGCGATGGATGACGCCGTGGTTGTGAAGGTGCCGGAGGCCCTCGCACGTCTCTTTCGAGACGGCCGCAATCTGGCCCTCCGTCATGAGGTTGCACGTGACGACGTCGGTCAGGCTGCCACCTTCCATGTACTCCATCACGACCCAAAGGTCGCCGCTGAGAGGGGGCGAAGGGACGAAAGGTTAGTGCCAGATCGAAGGAACACGGCAAAGTAGATGGAGGACGTACCGATGCAGGAACGAGTCGATGAAGTTGACGATGCTGCAAAGGAGACGCAACATAAGGTCAGAAGCGAGCTGGACGTAGATGCACGAGGTGGGAACGGACTTGGGGTGATGCGACGACTTCATGACGAGGATCTCGTTGATGATGAGGTCCTGCTTGGGCTGCTTCTCGAGGTTCATCTGCTTGATGGCAACCGAGAGGTTGGTGCCGACCTGGTAGGCGGTGTACACGCCGCCGGACGCGCCCTGGCCGATCTTGACGAGCGAGCGGTAGAGCTTTGTCGGGTCTGCGTCGGTGCAGATGGTCCGCAGACGGGCAATCACGTCCTGGTTCTCCTTGGCCTTCTCTTGCGTCACACGCCGGCGCGGCGTCGCCCCGCCGCTGCTGGGCGAGCTCGCGAGCTGATGCTCCTTGGCCTTGGACGCCTGCTTCTGCAGTGAGGCGTGCGCAGAGCCAGACGGCGGCGGCCCGCTTGACTGCGAGCGCGACGGATGCGGCGGGCGGGACGACGGCTTGCCGCCGTGCGACGACAACCCAGGCGGCGGAGGCGCCGCGCGCTGCGACTTTGACCGGTCGAGGTCGTGCCTGTCGCGCTCTCGCTCCCGCTCACGGTCGCGCGGCGGCTGCGGGGCCGTGCGGGCCGACATGGACATGGACCTGTCGAGCACGGGCTGGGCTGCCAATCCTGGGCCGGGCGATGAGCGCGAGGGCGAGGCCCGGTCATCAAGGTACGACCTGCCTGGCGGGGTCGGGGCCGGTCTCCCTGGCTGATACGCGCTCCCTTGCCCCCCACCTCCGCTTGCTGGGCTCGCGGAGCTCGCCTTGCGCATCATCCCCGCGCCCGGAGGAGGCGGTGGTGCCGCCCTTGGGTTGGCGTACCTGTCCTCCCCACCAGCAGCGCTGCGCTCGCTCTGCCGACCGCCACCAGCGATGGACGACGCGGCCGACTTGGTTGGCGGCGTCGGCGCCGACGGGGACGGGCTGTCGTAGTCGCCCGCAGCGCCCATCATCTTGTCCCACACCTCGCCGCCAGGCACACCGCTCCGCGAGGGGTCGCCGAGACCGGACGACTGGTAAAAGTCGACGATGTCGCGCACCTGGTTGAGGGTGAAGTGTGGATGAACAGAAAGGGGGTGCGTGCGCAGGCAGGTGCAAGGAAGGAAGCGGGCGGTGTTCAGCGCGTCGGCCTCGGCAGGCCGCTAGGGGAATGAAACCACTGACCGCCTGGGGGTTCTGCTCCTGCTCCTGCCGAGAGATACCGCTCTCTTGAAGCAGTTGCTGCCATTCTTTCGGCAGGCCAGTGACTAGACGGGTGAAGGCAAGAGCGGTGGAGATTAGCCCCTGCGCACCCTGGACCGACCCCACCATGCGCTTCCGCGCATCCGACTCCACATCTTGGGCTGCACTGGTGGAGGAAGAGCAGAGCAAATCGAGTTGGACGTACACTCTCCGGTGTCGTTGTTGAAGCCGACGTGCGTGAGATGAACGGGGTCATAGGGCGTGCCGATGGAGATCGTCTTGCTGCTGCCGAGAAGATCTGTCGCGTGTCCCACCATCGACCGAAAGAGTCAGCGCCAGTCTGACACCCTCCTTGTGAGCCTGTAGATGCTGCATGCGACTCGGCGAGCAGCACTGCAGCGCTGATGAAGGGGGTGTGAGGCGAGGTGAGCCGCGCGCGCGCGCACCTGAGAAGGCGCCCAGGAAGCCGCCCTTTTTCTCGCTCCCGCTGCCCGAGCTCTTCCCGAGCGTCGACGCGCGGCTCCTGCTTGGCTGTTGCTGCTGTGATGCCGACGCGGACGGGCCGAGGGACGGCTGGTAGGACGACGGCGGGCGCGAGGGTTGGGACGTGCTGATTGACGACGAGGTCGGGGCGGGCCCGTGGGTCGGCTCGGCACCCGCTGCGTGATGCGCACGCGAAGGACAAGACCAGACGAGAAGAGCAAACGCAGAGGGGAGGTCGAGCGAGTGATGGCGCGAAGGAGAGGGAGGGTAGCAGGGGATGAGAGGGGACGGATGGAAGGGTGGTCTGAGGCTCAGCGGACGGGTCCAAGGGGAGCGAGAGGGGCTGCTCCAGCGGCCCTTGAGGGGGTGGGAAGGACGGGACGGACTGTAGGATGCGTGCGGGTGCTTGATGCTGAGGCTCCTTGTCGACTGGCTCATGGTTGGCACGAGGGACGGCGGCAGGGAAGGGGAGGCGGGATGGCAGGCAGACAGGAGCAACTCCAGGAGAGCAAGGCTCGAGACCAACGCGACCCCCCGATCACTTGCACGAGAACGTTAACAGCCCTGCCTCGACTGACTGACGGACGACGTCGTCTACCCAGTAGCTCACTTGCGTCCTTCCCAACGCTGGCGCTTGCAGCCTTCATGCTCAAGGTGGTACAGCAACGCCCTCCATCCGGCACATCTACCCATGAAGGGCGCGCGGCTCGGCTCTCGCTCGCTCAACAACATTAACCCTGGCCGCCACTATTCGCTCACCGAGACGCCACTTGCGTTTTCTGCCTCGTGCACTCTTTACGTCTGCCGCGACGAGAGCAGGCGGCTCGGAGGTGACCTTGCTTGTGCGCGCCGCAGAAGCAGGGCGAGTCGTGCTTGAAGGACGACATCGCATAGGGCGCGTCACTTCTTCTTGTCCTGTCCGAGCGAGCTCGCGCTGCAAAAAAAAGGGGAGTTTCAGGTCAGCTCTGGCGACTGATTCTGTACGAGGAAGAGGGAGAAGAGGACGCACTGTTTTGCGGCGGCCTCGACCGTCCTCGCGATCGTGCTGCGCACCTTTCCGTCCTCGAGGCAGAGCAAGCCGGCAATCGTGCATCCGCCAGGGGTCGTCACCTGGTCCCTCAACTGGGCCGGGTGCGTCCCCGTCTCGAGGATCATCCGCGCGGACCCTTGCATCATCTGCGCCGCCATCTCGAGCGCCTCCCGGCGCGGGAGGCCGCACATCACCGCCCCGTCCGCTAGCGACTCGAGGAACATGCACGCGAAGGCCGGGCCCGAGCCCGAGAGCGCCGTGCAGACGTCGAAGAACTTCTCCTCGAGCGTGAGCGTGCGCCCGACCGAGTCAAAGATGTAGTGCAGGAGCTTGGTCGGGGAGGGGATGGTAGGGAGGTGGACAGTGGACGGGACGGGCGTGAGGATCGTCATGCCTTGGCGGATCTGCAGCATGGTCAACGTCGTCAGCGTCCCATGCAGAGGAATTTCAGCATGGGCGCAGGACGACGACGTACACGGGACGGCGTGTTGGGCATCGCGCGTACGACGCAGCAGCTGTCGGGCACCCAGGCCTGCATTTGCGAGATGGTCAAGCCGGCGCAGATGGAGACGAGCAGCTTGCCCTCGAACGCCTCGCGTGGGAGTGCCTCAATAAGGCCACGTGCAAGCTGAGGCTTGCATCTGCATTCCAGGCGTAGAGACAAGTTTAGCAGAAGGGCAAGCGGTGAACGAGCGACAACGCAGGGCGCACGCGAGCAGGATGATGTCGGCCGCCTGAACCGCGTCGCCGTTGCGCTCGCTCGACCACACCTCGATGCGGTCCGGCGCCTGGCCGAGACCCTCGAACGTCTTCTGCAAGCGCCGCACACTCTCAGGTCTGGTGCGTGGGGTGAGAGCACAAAAGGCAGACTGTCAGTCTCAAGCGCAAGCCGCAGGGACGCGTCGGCCGCGGCCAGCTCAGAGGCGCACGCGCACAGGGAGATGGGAGACGCACCGGCCGACAGTGGCGATGAACCGCGAGAGCTGGACGTCATCCTGTGTGAGAGGGGTCGAAGTGCCGCTGGCAGGCGCGCGCGGGAGGGGGTCGACGAGCGACTGGAGGACGCCTGCGGTCGGTGAAGACGAGTCAGGAGAGGGAAGCTCGCGCAGGCAGCCTAGCGAGCGCTGGGACAATGACGGGACGTACCGGAAAGGACAGCGACACCCATGGTGCCGCAGCCGAGGACGTGAAGTGTGAGTGCAGACATGCTGAGATCTGTGCGAGAGCAAGGTAGGTGGGGGTTAGGGAGAAGGAGGAGGAGCCGGAGAAGCACGGGCTGATGGACGTTGGAGGGGAGATTAACGCAACTCCGGGCTGTTGGAAATGAGTTCGGCGCCCAACCCGAACAGCCCACCCACACCGCCGGCGCTCGACACTGCAGGACTTCGGAGAGCGGTTGGACGTTGAGGAGCTCATCACGAGCCGTCAGCCAGTACTTACTAGCAGGTCAAAGCTGATGCGCCCTTCGCCTGAATTTCCCGCTCCATCCTTACTTGCCTTCTGCCCCCCCCCCCCTCCCCTGTCACCTGATGCAGAGCGCACAAGACGCTGACTGAATGCTGGCTGATTGTCATGTCCATCTGCGACGTCACCCACTCACACCAGGCGCATGACGTTGACGTTGGCCCTGCCGGTGCCGATGTTGAGGTCTGCGCCGCGGCCATCGGCGACCTTGCCCTTCTGCTGGTTGACGAGCGTCGCGCGCTCCTTTGCGAAGAGGTTCTGCGTCGACTTCTTCTGCACTCTGCGGGCCTGCGAGCGTGCGCGGCAGAGTGATTACGGTTGGTCAGCATGCAGTAAGGCACGGCGAGGCAGTGATAGGCGAAGGGACGTACAGCACGCTCCTCCTTGACCGCCGCCTTGCGCGCCTTCTTCTCCTCCGCACTCTCGCCCTTCTTGCGCGCGACCGTCACCTTCTTCGCGACCTCGCCCGGTGCGTCCCCCGGCGCGAGCTCGTCGTCGCTGCGATCCTCGTCCGACTCGGCGATCGTGGATTCCATGACGAGCGCGCGTCGGGCAGCCTTGCCCTTGCGAGACGAGGCGGGCGGCAAGGGAAGACCCGTCAGAGGGTCGAGCTTCGGCTTGGAGCGCGAGTCGAGCAGCTTGGGGTGGTTTTCGAGCGTCGAGTACGTGCCTGTCGCCAAAAGGCAATGTGTCAGCCCAAACGCGTGGATCAGGAGAAGAGAGTAGAGCGAGGGGGGCGCACTGATGATGGTCTCGCAGTCCCACTCGGCTCGGTTCTCGCCGATGATATGCTGCTTAGGCAGCTTCTCGTCGTCGCTCTCCTCGTCCCAGCCCTCAGCCTCGCGCTCCCTGTGCTCCTGCAGGATGCGCTCTCGGTCGAACCCATCCGCCTCCGCCTCCATCATCCCGCCTCTGAACGTGGCGAGCTTCTCGGCCGGCGTCGTTCCGGGCAGGACCGGCTTGAGTTTGTTGCCGAGCACCTCAAAGTTGTCGAGGAAGTCGTCGATCAGATTGTCAAAGTCCTCGCGCTCGACCAGATCCGGCGCGATCAGGTCGCCGTTCGAGTCGTACTCTGCGTCCGACGGGTCTTCGTCGTCGTCTTCCGAGGACTCCTCGTAGATCTTCTCAATCTGCAGACGGAAATGATGTGTCAGGCACACCACCGATGCGACCGACGCAGGTCAGGCAGTTGGAGACGTACTTGATCGAACTGCTCATCGAGCGTGCTGAGCCCCTTGTTGCGGAACATTGAGCTCGAGCTCATCGAGTACCCCGAGGCGTCGGTCCTCGCCCTGCGCTTGCCGCCGACGACGACGCTCGCCTTCCCCGTCTTGCCGAAGCCGCCGAGCGAGCCGACCTCGTCCGCCATTTCGGTGCCGTAGAGCTCTGCCGAGCCGTCGTCCGTCCCGTAGTCCTGCTCGTCGTCCTCGAAGCCCGCGCGCGACGCGCCGCCCGCCGCCGCCTGCTGTTTCTTGGCCGCCTCGGAGATCTTGAACGCCTTGAAGCGGTCCTCCCACGTCTCCTCGCCGGGCGCGAGCGTCTCGCCCTTCGCCTCCTGCTCGAGACCCCACTCGGCGAACTCGAACACCTCGCGCTCCTCGTCCTCACCGACCTCGCCGTCCTGCAGGAGCTCGTCGAGCCAGTCCTCGTCTGCCTCGCCCCCACCGTCGAGCAGCTCCTCGCCATCGCTGTCGGCGTTGTCGGGCACGGCCGCGAGGAACGCGTCGTCGTCGAGCGCCTCGAGCACCTGGCGCAGGTGCGGGTCCATGTCGGGCTGCAGACCCTGCAGCTCGAGCGGAACGTTGTTCCCCATCGCCTGCGCCTCCGCCATCGACAGCTCGTACCGAGAAGGCAGCGCGTCGGACGGCAGCGCCTGGACGGGCTTCTTTGCGAACATATCGTCCACCGCGTCTCGCTTGCCGCCGCCGCCGCTGCGGGATGTCGGTGTCGTCTTTGGAGCAGCGGCGATGAGCACACCCTCAACGTCGCCGTCCTCACCGGACGGCAAGCCGACCTGTCGCAGGTGTTGCATGTAGTCGTAATCCGAGTCGTCGAACAGGATACCCCATTGCGAGGCCTCGCCACGGCGGGGGTTCTCGCCTTCGAACGCCGAAGCAGTGTCGTCGAACGCGGCTCGGCCCTTGCCCTGCAGCACGGATCACAGCAGGTGGGAAATGTAGCGCAGGGTCAGCCTCGATTGCAAACACGAGTGACCTGCATCAGGAGGGCGGCGTTGGCTGCAGCGCACCTTGTTGACCTGGCCGACGTCGACTTGCTTGAGGACGCGGGCTGAGGCCTCGGGGTCGTTGATGCGCGGGTCGCGCTGGGAGCGGTGGACAAGCTGGAAATGCTGAGCGCCCGGGCGGCGGTAGATTGAGGTTGGTGCCATCGTGCCAGATGAGACCAGAGGGTTGCAAAGAAAGGCAAGGATATGAGGCTGGAGGAAGGAAGCAGCAGCAGGACGGCCGGCCTCGAGCGCGCAGCAATTCCACTTTGCAGGTCCGAAAAATATCATCCGCCGCCGCCGGAGTTCTGGCCTGGATCAGGCCAGTCACGACGCGCACATGATGGACGTCCACAACGTCTCGAGCTAAGCGTGACAGGCACAGTGCGAAGGTATAGCAAAGCAAGGGAAAGGTGTAGGGCGCACGGAGGAGAGTCGACGTCGACGTCGAGTTGCCGCTCGTAATCATGCGCCAGCATTGAAGGAGCGGACGAAATGACAACAATTACCATTCCCGCCGGTAGACGGTGAGCTTCTACCTTAGCGTCGCCTCTCTCAAGGCGAGTAGGAGGGCAAGCAAGATGAGGAGTGATCCCTCAAACTGGCTCGGTGACCACGCTGGATCAGCCCCGGCCCTCCCCTTTGACCGCGCGAGTGGCTGCTGCGCATTCTGCTGCCACCCTGCTCACTAGCGTCTTCCGTCCTTCCTTCGACCCTATCGGCCCTGCCCTCCTCTTCCCCCATTCCTCCCCACGTATCAGCTTCTTCTTCCTGATGTCAGCCGACACCGCCCACAAAGGCCTGTTCCGGTCCCTCACCCGCTCAAAGTCCAAGAAGAAGTCAACCCCGAGCGGCAGCTCGCCGTCGCACTCGCCCTCGTCCTCGACGGACGGCGGGCACCAACCGCCGTCGCTCGCCTCGTGGGGGCAAGCCAACGTCGCTGCGTCGACTGGCGGCGCTGTGGGTGGTGGTACTGGAGGACTTGGAAGGGCAGCGACGCTGAGGGAGAGGGCGAGGCTTCAGATGGGCGGTGCGGCGGCGGTGGCAGCAGGAACAGGAGCAGGGGGCGCAGCTGCCTCGTCGGCGGGCTTGACGCCGGCGAATGGAGGAAGCCAGAGGCTGCCGAGCAGGTCCCCGACCCAGAATCAGCTTCACGAGCAGCAGCAGCAGACGGTGAGCCCGGAGAGGCGGGTTCAGGCCGACGGTCGTGTGCGTCACCCTTTCCCCGCCTTCCCTCGCTCCCCCCTATCTCCCTCCCTTCCTGACACTGCGTCCTGCTCTCGACCTCGCGTTCAGTACTTCCGCGGCCCTTCTGCGTCAAGCGTAACTCCTCCAGTTCCAGCGCTCCCCTCGCACACGCCTAAGCAGCTCTCCCAGTCTTCCCAGCGCTCGGGCGCGTCGTCCGCATCCGCCGCCTCGGCCAACAACACCAGACACGCTCGGGACGCATCTGCCGGCTCTGCGTACTCAACCGCGTCCTCGCTCTCCAGTACGGCGGAGGAGGCCCGCGGCGCTGGCGAGGGCGAGGACGGCGACGGGTACGGCGACCTGCTCGACGCGTACGACGACCCGTCAAGCCCGACCTCACCTACAACGCCGCAGCCTGCCGCGCGCGCACAGGGGAGGGATGGCATGCAGACCGTCATGCTCCGCGACGGGTCGACGATCCAGACGCCTCTCCCGCCGTCGTCGAACACACCGAGCAGGGCTGCGGCTGAGCCGCTGCCGCTCGGCGCGCCTCCTGCAGGGCGCTCGCGCGCAAAGTCCATCGGCCAGCAGCAGGCCCCGCCCGCACCGTCGTCATTCGCTTTGCACCCGCCGCTGCCTTCCAGTGCCGCCGCTCGGCCCCCGGCCGCACACTCGCGCCAGCCTACCAGCGTGTCCTCCATCGACTCGCCTGTCGCTAGGACGCCGTCAACCGACCCCGCTCGGCTGCCGCCGCAGCTGCGCGAGCTACAGCAGAACCAGGCAAAGGCGCAGACAGTGTCGCAGGGCCAGCTTCCAGATGACCGCTTCGTCGTTTCGCTCAGCGGCGGCAGCGGCGGGGCGGAGGAAGAGGAAAAGCCGGCTGCAGGGGGTGGCTGGGGCAAAGTCAAGCGCGGGCTTACCGTTCGGCGCAAAGAGGTCTGTCTCGGATGTGTTCATCGTGACATCGCGCTTGATTTGACCCTGAGAATTCTCGACGAGCAGAAGATCGTCGCTCAGCCTGATCGGCCTCCGTCGCCGCCTCGTGTCGGTTGGTCCCTCTCTCCTCGCTTTTGACGCAACGCCAGCTGATCGAAAGACCCTTTCACCGCAGCCGCCGCACCCACCATGTACTCCGCAGCGACCCTCGCGATGCAGATGGCCGCGGCTGAGCGCAAAGCCCAGCGTGCGAGGCACGACCCGAACGCAGTCGGCGGCGGTGCGCGGCGCGATGAGGAGAAGGGCACCGAGATCGCCTTCATGTAGCGTACAGATTGCTCATCGGTATGTCTGCCTTCGTAACAGCGCTGGTCGATGGTGCGCGGCGGGCTAACTTCAACTGGTCTGCACTGGCAGGAGGTTGAGCTCATGCATCCGACACTCATGCGCATCCTCCGAGACGTCGGCTTCACCACCTCCTCAATCCGCTGCTCCCGCTGACCCACGGGCGTCATCTACCTGCCCTCCTTCCCTACTTCCGATATCCACTTCGTCCTTCTCATCGCTCAGCACTGTATCTTTGCGGCGGCGTCCACCGGGCGTACGCGTTCACGATCCCTTGTCTTTCCTTTGGTTCCCTCTGCGCTTCCTTCCCACTCACGACCCTCTTCCCTGCTCTTTTTCGCTCCTCGCTCGACCTTTGCTCCCTCGGTCGCGGGCGCGCTGGTCGCTCCCGCCCTCTCCGTCTTCACTCCGCTCGCTCGCTTTTCCTCCTCGCTGTACGCTGTGACCTCTTTTCCCACCCGCTCGTTTCCTGCGTTCGCGAGCCGCGAGCCCGAAACGACAGGACACGTGCATAGCTACCACTCAGGCACTGACACCGCCTGAGCTGGTTTGGCTCGGAGGCGGGCAGGGGAGCGGAGGGGTGAGGTACGGCCGGCAAGGACACGACACTAGCGCTTACCGCGCAGCAAGCACGAGCTGCAAATGGGCCAAGATAAGCGAGAGAGTGCGAAGCGGGAGGCGCATGGCGGTGGAAGGAAGGCTGAGATGGGTGTATGAGAAAGGTCGGCAGCTGCGCGCCGGATCGAGCTGAAGGCCTCGAGGAAGCGCAGCCGGCAGGTCGGGCCTGACCAGCACCCCCTCCATCTCCATCCTCGACCAGGGCAGACAGCAAAGACACCCGCGGCTTGCAGAGGTAAGTCATCTGCTCAGACGCTCTGCTCGGGTAGCAGGAGATGACTGACGGCTGCTGCTGGTTGTAAGAACGAGCACCTTCGGCTTGCGCTCCTCCTGGCCAAGACGACACCAGCACCTTCTGTCGGCCTGTACGGACGAGGTCCCTATGGGGTTGCAGGGTCCCATGCTTATTGCCTGTCTATCCGATCTGTAGCCCTCGCTCGACCCACAAGCTCAATCCTGTCCTCCATCCGCCGCCGCCAATGGCCTTCCTCCTGCCCCTGGCCATCCCGGCTATCGCCAACGTCGCGACCAACCTCGGCGTCGGCGTTTCCAACGCCTTGCAGGGCGACCGGTCGTCAGTGACGGTCCAGCTTGGCAAGTTCGTCTGGACCAACAACAAGGGCTTCCGGTTGCAGGACCTGCCGTTCGAGCTGCGCGAGCGCATCGTGCTGATGGCGTTGGCCGAGTCGAGGTCGTGGGTGCACTTCCTCAGCTTCCGCTGCGTCAGGTCATCGCGTGCTGACGAGCGCCCTCTCTCTCTCCGTCTCGCTGCGTCGTGTCAATCTGTGCTAACGAGGGCCATGGACGGTCGTCAGGCTCATCCTTCCGCCGCCCGTCGTACTCGACCCCTTCGCCCCCCTCACCCCAAACCAACTCGAAGCCCTCCAAAAGCGTAGCCCGCTGCATCCTTCAAACCCCAGCTATCGCTGCATCGGAGTTGGCGAATTGCGGTCCGCGAACGGATATCCGCTCTCGGCATGGCGCTGGCTGGCGATAAGCAAAGAGTGGTGGGTCGTGCTGCGCAAGGAACTCTGGCGTGACCTGGTGCGTCCATCTTTCTTCAGGTGAGGGCACACACTTGCTCACTCGGCCGTGCGGAGCAGATCCTCGGCGGTATGCGGCCCTACGTCAACTTCCTCCGCTTCCTTCGCGACCCGGACGTGCATGTCCTGTCATTCGTGCAGACGCTGTCACTGCTTGACGGCTTCACTCATCCCTCGGAACTTTGTGAGCGGCCCTTCCTCATACACGCATTCTGAATACACGCGCTGAACCGTCGCCTTTCGCTCGCAGACGAGATTCTTGCGGACCCTCGGCTGAAGAACCTCATGTCCATATCGATCCTCCCCATTTTTCCCTTCACGTCCTCGCCCTTCCTGCCTCCCCTTTCGCCCTTTCCTTTCGGCATTCAAGCAATTCCTGCCCGGAATCTCCAGATCCTTGCGCTCGGGCTGCCGCTCGACACGTGCACGAACCCGACATCGCGTACGCACCTACGCACGCTCGCGCTCAAGCAGCTCGGCATCTCGCTCGTGCGGCCTACGGCTGAGCTCCTCGCTGAGGTGTGGGCGCTCGTCGGCGAGACGTGCGAGACGCTCAGTGTCCGATATTCGCCGCCTATCCACCGCGTCGGCAACCAGGTCCACCTCGAGCCGCTCGTCGATCCTCTCGTCCTGCTTTATTCGCCGGCGGCGAACGCACCTCGACTCGTCTTCTACCTCCCGCGCATGCTCTCGCTTGAGGCCTTACCCTTCTCCGGACAGCCGATGGACGGCGGGCGGGCAACATGCAGCTTTTCCCAGCGTCTGGTTGACCTCGTCTCCGTCGACGACGAGCTGCGCGACCGCGTCGAGATCTGGCTCGTTGGCGGCGCAGGGGGTGCGTTCGGCGAGCTTGAGGCGCCTGAACTAGCGCTAGCCGGTGCGGACGCGTCCGAGAACGAGCGCTTGTTTCCGCCCGTCATCGCGTCGCACGTGCGCCTCGATCCGGACGAGCGCGTGTTGCGGGAGGCGGGCCGGCGGCGTTCGGATGCGGCCGAGCTGGACCACCGCAACAAGGAGGTGTGGGAGCGGCAGACGGATCTGCGTCTGGGCGGACTATTCGGCTTGCGCATGGAGAGCAAAAAGACGCACTGAAGGGAGCATCTGAATCCACACACTTTTACGACTTTGCTCGCCTCCCGCCTTTGGCCAGTGATCAAGGTGGTACTGGGAGAGCGAAATTGTATACAGCGGCGTTACAGATAAGACGCGGAGGTTACAACGAAAGACCTGGAAGGGGGAGAAGAAAAGTCGGAAGACGACAGCTACTGCCTTGTGTTGGCGCCCTCGGCGAACACCTCGTCCAGGGCCAGCCGCATGCGCCGCACGCCCTCTTCCATGTCTTCGTCCGTCGCGTAGCTGAAGCTCGCGCGAAAGCGCACCTCGTCGGCACGGAGCGGCAGATGGTCGTTGGCGCGGAAGACGGAGCACGGGGTGAGGATGATCTTGTGCGCGATGAAGGCGGTGAAGATGCGCTCGAGTGCTTCGGCAGGCGTCAGGTGAGGGAGGGTCGACGTCCGCACGCCGATGAAAACTGCACACACGAGGTTGCAGGTCAGCACCGTGGTGGGCGGACGAGGAAGAAATAAAGGGAAGTTGCACGCACAGAACATACCGGCGGACGGACGCGTGTACTCGATCATCTCGCTGGGGATCGTCTCTCGCAGCAGACGGTCCATCCTCGATGCCCTCGCAGAGTATCTAGCAGCGACGCCCGCGAGGTAGCGCTCATACCCGACCTGTCCGCCAGGCATCGCGCCGAGGAAGGCGCTCATGGCAGCGAGCGAGAAGCCGGACTGGCCCTGAATTTGCGTCTCGTTCCTGCGCGAGAGTTGCGTGATGAAGGGTGTTGGGGCAACCATCCAGCCGAGGCGAAGACCGGGGGAGCAGCTCTGCACGAGCAACTATGTCGTGAGCCAGATGTTGCGAGGGGAGAGGGTCGAAGGCAGGCCGCACCTTGGAGAAGGACGAGAGCTCGATCACACGCTTGTCGACGTCCAACTGTAGGAAGGACAATGGCGGAGGAGCCGGGTTCGCACCGTCGTAAGTCAGGCGCAGGTCGCGGTAGGGGTCGTCGCAGCAGATGATCTGGCGGCGGACGCCGACTGTCAGCGAAGCGAACCAGCGGCTGAGCAAAAAGCAGGATCGAACGTACGATGTTGTGCTTGCGTGCGACTGCGTAGACGGCACGACGCCGTGCAGCGCTCATGGTTCCACCCTGAGGGTTCGAGCCCGTCGGCACGCAGACGAGCAGCTTGGGCTTTGCGCGCGCCGCGCTGTCCCACTCTTCGAGCACGCGGTCCATCTCCGCTGGAAGGATGCCTTCGTCGTCCATCTTGATACCGACAGGCAAGATGCCGAGAGGTCGCATTGCCGCAAGCGTTGCTGGATAGCAGAACTCCTCGACGAGGACGGACGAGCCGCGGTTGCAAAGCATGCGGACGACATTATCGAGACCGTCCTGATACGGGGAGGAAGATCGTCAGCTTCCGCCCAAGCTCACAAGATCGGAAGGTGACGAACCGTGTTACCGTTCGTGAGGATGAGGTCCCAGTCTGCGTGTGCCATGCCAAGCGTCAGCGCACCGCAGGCTTCGAAGGAAAGGAAGCAGCGACTCACCGTCATGCGCGACGCCGCCGCTCCTGCGAAGGTGCTCCTTGAGGAACGTCCTGATCTGCACCGGGCCCATCGACCCACCGTACTGGAGTGCGAGGCTCAGGTCGAGCTCCATGTCGGCATTGTCGCGCGCCCAGTGCGTCGGGAAGACCGTCTCGGGCAGGGTAGTACGCAAGGGGGTGTTGATGGACCGAACGGTCTGGGAGAGGAAAGGGAAGGAGAGGGTCATGGAGGAGACGGGGAAGGAGAGCCTGTCATGGTGCAAAGCGCGCGAGTCAGCTGGGATGCAAAAGAGGGAGTACCGAGGAGGCCGCACGGATCAGGGAGACCACCGCCAAAGTTGATCATGCCGGGCAGGCCGAGGTATCTGCAATGACATCCGAAGAAGTCATAGTAGGCTCAGCCGTCGTGACTGCAGGGGAATGTGCAAAGTTGCGGACGCACCTCATCGCCAGGTCCTTGAGCGGCGACGGGTAACGGCCCTTCGACTCATCACTGAGAAAGTCGTCAAAGTCCACGGTCCTGTGCGTAGCCGGCTCATCTCGAGCAGCGAGTGAAGAGAGATGATGATGATGCTCGAGGTGCTGCAGCTGAGGCTTGAGGGTCTCAGGGTTGACGGCCAAGGACGAGGAGAGGGTGGCCGTGGACATGGTCGGTAAAGGTGGTGGTGGTGGGCGGGCTCTGTTGGTAAGGGTGAAGGAAGACGGTCAGCCGTTCAGGAAGATCCCCGCTGCTCTTGTAGGGCCTAGCCGGCCGCCCGCGAGGAGCTGTCTACCGTGGTGAAGCGTTGCCGGTCGCTCACCGCGCGGTAGATAACGGATAGATAAGGGTTGACTCACGACGATGACCAGCCTGTCGCAGCCGCAGCAGTCGGGACCTCTCGCCAGCTGCCATAGCGTATAGGCGGCGTTTAGATCGGAGTAAACCTCTCCGGTGACGGCTTGATTGTGCGAGGAGGCAATGTGAGTGGCTGGCGGGAGTGGCAAGACGTTGACCGACGTGGGGCGTGGACCGTGGACGAGATCCTCTCCTGCGCCGCAGACAGCACGTCAACGAGCGAAGCAACTCAAAGAACAAGAAGCACATACAGCGGGTACAGGCGGTCGCCAAATCGACATCAGCGAGCAGTTGATGTGGGCAGGCAGCGAGTTCGTTTGAGCGCGGGCTTCCTCCGTCCGCCGGCTGCTTCCTCCCGTCCTCGCCCGCTGGGCTCGACCGCCCGCTCCGGCTGAAGTCCGCCCGGAGGATACCAAGTAGTCGCTTGGTAAGACCTCCTGCACAACGCGCGTGTGCCGGAAGTTGGCGAGGGAGTTGAAGGCGAGGTAGGGGTCGTCCTGCTGCAGCTTCCTCGCGTCGGCCAGAAGACTCGTCAAGCAGCCTCCGGGTCAGGACGACCCCACAGCCGCTCTCCCTCCGGACGAACGATTGGCTTGAGCGGAAGCGAAGATTGTCAGCTTCTTGCGTGAGCGTCGAGCGCCGGCAGGGCCGCTGGCGAGGGTGAAGGAGACGCAGTCGTGGTTGGACGGAAGTTAAGACGCGCGCGCGCGCTCGCCGCCTGAACTAGTCCCTCCCGTCGCCATCCATTCGCCGCCATAGGACCACTACCCTTCATCATGCTCACCTTGCTTCACCACTCACAAGCCGCGCAAAGTATAAAAACGATACAGTGCATGGTTATAAGCAGTCGATGAGCACGGGCTTGATTACAAAGTCGTGTATCCGCCGTCGACAATGTGGTTGGCCCCGGTGGTGAAGGTCGAGGCGTTCGAGGCGAGGTAGAGGTAGACACCCTTCAGCTCGCGGACGTCGGCCTCGCGACCCTGCGGGGTGCGCTCGTGCCAGATGGGCTTGAGGGGGATGCACTCGGGCGGCGGGGCGGCCGTGTCGATGTAGCCGGGCGAGACGGCGTTGACGCGGATGTTCAGAGGAGCCAGCTCGACCGCCAGCGACTTGACAAGGTGGATGCACCCGGCCTTCGCCGAGTTGTAGCAGCCCTGCATCCTGAATCAAAGGGTCAGTACGAGTCTAGAAGCAGGGTCCAGGAGCGAAAATGGACAGGATAGAAAGGACGAACTGAGGGGTGTTGACGATGACACCGGACATGGAAGCGGTGACAATGATGTTTCCAGGCTTGCCGGCCTATGGGAGAAAGGAGGGAGGAGGAAGGTCAGAACGAGTGAACTGCGCGCAGCGACAGAAATCCCGCGCCGTGTCCCATGCCACAGCACGACACGACACCCATTCCCAGGCAAAGACGTGCGAACGCACCTTCTTGAAGTCCTGGGCGGCCTTCTGGGCGCAGTAGAAGACACCGGTGTAGTTGACCTGGACGATGGCCTGCCACTCCTCGGGCGAGAGCTCGAGGCACGGGCGGTTCTGCTGGACGCCCGAGTTGGCGACGAGGATGTCGTACCCGCCAAACTCGGCCGTGACCTCGTCAAACACCTTGTGGATGCTCGCGTAGTCGCCGACGTTGCACTTCTTGGCGACGACCTTGACGCCGTACGCCTCAGCCGTCTCCTTCGCCCGGTCGATGGCCGACGGCGACGAGTTGTAGATCATGACGACGTTGGCGCCGGCCTCGGCGTACGCCTGCGAGACGGCGAGACCGATACCGGAGCCACCTGGAAAGGTCCGAAGCAGTAGAGTCAGCGGGCTGAGCGTAGGCATTGAGAGTTGAGGTCGCCGATGAAGCGGGTGCCTCCGAAGCAGCTGAAGACGCACCGCCGGTGATGATGGCCGTCTTGCCCTTGAGGGAGAAGAGGTCCTTGATGGAGTACGAGATGTCGGGCTTGGGCTTCTGCCTGCTCGGACGGAGATGAGGAAAGGTACGTTGTCAGCCGATGGCGTCTCGGGGCGGGTTCGATGGGCAGAGGAGAGACGCACTCGGCGGGCATGGTTGCAAAGAGGGGAGTTGACTGGGGGAGTGAGAGAGAGGGAGGCGAGAGGAGAGACGGTGGAAGATGGGAGGGACAAGTCGGGTAAGACGCTGGGATGGGCAGCCCTTTTGAGGAGGCCGCCAGCAGGGCTCAACGCAGAGGCGGCGGCGGGGTGCGGCGGGCGGGCGGCGGCGGCAGTCGATCTCTCCGACGCGGCCAACGTCATCCGCCGTCGCCAAACACCCCTTCCGTCCGACGCGCCTGCCTTTCAGCCTGCTCGCGGCCAACGTAGCACTGGCCGGTCAGGAGCAAAGCATTTTTCCATCTCCCTATGCAGAGCAGCCATGCGATCGCCTCCTCCCTTCCCGCTCTCACAGCGTCCTGAAGGGCTGCGAGCAGAGTTCCCCCCCCCCCCCCCCCCCCCCCCCCCCCCCCCCAACAAACCACCCCCCCCACCCCCCCCCCACCAACCCACCCCACCTCTTTTTTCTTTCTCCTCTCTTTATCCTCGGCTGTGGGTTCGGCC
>MVAM01000104.1:0-57606 GCA_014825675.1 Cystofilobasidium ferigula
TTTGTGCCCCTCCCCCGTATTTCCCCCTCTCCGGTGCTGCTTCTTCCCTTCCCCCCTCCCTCTTTTTTCCCCCCCTCCCGCGCGGGTTGGAGCAGCCCCCCCCCCCCCCCCCCCCTCTCCCCCGTTTCCCGCCCTTTCCCCCCTGTCTCTCCCTCTCTCGCGCCACCCCTTTCGACTCCCCTTCCGCCTCCCCCTCTTTCCCGCAACCTCATCAACCATCGCCATGTTCGCCCAGACTCACGCCGCAGCCCACTCGACGCTCAACGGTCGGCAGCACGATCAGCCAACCGCAGCGCCGTCCATCCTGTCCCCCACGGCCGCTCAGTCGTTGCTCGACGGGCTGTAAGTTGCTCCGTCTCCGCTCTCGCGCAGTCCGATTGTTGACTGATGCACCCCGCCATCGCTCTCTTCCCGTCCTTCCCTCTCCCTCTCGTCAGAACCACCCCTCATGCCTCCGAGTACATCTACAAGCCGCCTCACCCCGGAACGCCTGCCGCCCCCAGAGTCATCTCAGGCTTAGGCTTTCACGTCGTCCCTCCCCGCCAGGCGCCGCCGCTGCCGCCGCCGCCGCAGCAGCAGCAACGAGAGTCCCTCCTGACGACGCCCCCGGTTCTGCCCGTCGTCACCCCGACCCAGCCATTAACCGACGTCTTCTCGCCTTCGATCTACTCGACCAGCTCGCCCGACTCGTCTCCGCTGCAGTCATCGCCGTCGACCGACTCGCTCCCGTCGCCCGTGTTTGCGACCTCGGACGACCTGCACCCGGTCGACGAGGACGCCCTCCGCGCCTGGCCCGGCTCCTCGCCAGAGTGGCGCGCTGACGATTATGACTCGCCGGCCTGGGCTCCCCGCTGGGGCAGGAGGAACGACTCGACCGTGTCCGATTCGCTCTGGGCCAGCGCGGACGGCAGCGAGCAGCACGAGCGCCGGTCGTCCTCTCTCTTCAGCACGTCGCTCGGCAGCGCCGGCGGCGGCGAGAAGGACGCACCTGGCCTCCTCAGGACGTTCCACCCCGCGCCTGGCCAAGGCAGGCGGCTCTCGACTGGCTCGAGCGCCGTTGACCAACTGGACGGGGCGTTCCCCGCAGCGCCGGCGCCGGCGCCGACGATGCGCGCGTCCTACAGCAGGGAGAGCGACTCGTCCGTCGGCTCGCTGTTCCGCTTCGTAGGACCAGCGACCAACATCACCACGACGTCGCAAGCGTCGTCGCCGCCGCTCGAGGCGGACGGCTGGGACGACCTGTCTAACGCCATCTTGGACGAGGTCCACGGCGGCTACGGCGGCAGAGGGCGCTTCCAGATCGGCTCGTACCAGTCGTACTCGCGCTTCAGCACCCGGCACCCGTCTTCCGACTCTACGTTTGCGTTCGACGAGCAGCAGTCCTTACGCCGGTCATCTGCCGACTCTTCTCTTGCTGGTGCACCTCCCACGGCTTTCCTCTCGCTGCAGCGCCGCGTGCCAATCGTCGACGACCGCTTCTTCCCCGTTGCCAACGCCGGCGCCGAGCTGATGAACCGCAAGCACTCGGCGGGCTCGTTCTCGGGCTACCAGATCCGGCGCGCGTCGTACGAGCGCAGGACGTCGGTCGGGACGCACCCGCTCGTCGCGAGCGTCGATCCGCTTACCCCGCCTGCGCTCGAGAACGAGCACCAGCAGCAGCGGCTGGAAGAGCGCGACGCAAGGCGAGTGAGCACGGCGTCGGAGCTCGAACGCGAAGAGCGCCTGGCGTTCCTGATGGACCTGCAAAGGCGCGTCAGCCAGGTCGTCGAGGTGCGCCCGGGCGGGAGGCAGTATGCCGTCGACCAGTGGGAGCTGGACAAAAAGAATATCGTGCGTCTCGTTGTGCTCCTGCGCTTCGGCTACCACGCTCGCGCTGACCCGCTTCGTTTCGCGCAGCACTCGACCTGGTCGCCGTCCACCGTCGCCTCGGAAGACGAGGACGTCGGCATGTCCAACGGCTCGTCCTTCTCCCCCCGGCTCAGCCCTATCAACACCGACAGCGCCGCCTCCACGCCAGCGCTTGAGAACGTCGCCTCGCCCAGGTCTCTCCACGAGACGTTGCAGACGAACCTCAACCTGACGTTCTCGTTCGAGGAGCGCTTGTCGCCGTTCTCGTCCCCCATGCCGCTTCCGCCCGCGGCAGATGACGACGGCAAGGACAGCAGCTTCGCGCAGGACGACCAGCTGCACGACATCTCCCCTACGCCGCTCGTCAGCGCGTACGCGCTCGCGCACTCCGCCTCGGCACCTGCGTTCGCGAGCTCGGACGGTGCAGGACGGCTCTTTACGGCCTTTTCAGACGAAGACGAAGACGACGACGACGACGAAGAGCTCAACGGCGCGACGGACTTCGAGCACGGCGAGCAGCTAACGCCGGCGGCTACAGTCGAAATTGCGACGTTGCGAAAGGTTGCGCTCCGCACGGCAAGCATCATCAAGACGCCGCCTGCACAAGCGATTGTCGCGTTCGACGACCGCCCTCTGGGGTCGCCTGCGTCCCCTCGTGCGCCGGAGGAGGCGTTCGACATGGCGTACCTGGCGGATATGGTGCGCATCCTGCCAACGCCGCAGCCGTCGCTCAACGCTGCTGTGCGCAGGGGCTCGCAGCCTGCGCTCTCGGCCCTGGCGACAAAGACGTCCTTTGACGAGTTCGCAGCAGCGTTTCCTCCCCCTGCGGCCTCGTCGACCGCCAGCCAGCAACAGCAGCGCCCGCTCGCGCGCAAAGTAACGCCCACCCGCCTCCGTGCGGTGCAGAGCATGTCGTCCTTCACGCCCGAACAGCCGCGCACGTGCCCCCAGCGGCGGCCGTTCGACCGTATGGCAACGTTCCTCTCGACGTCCTCAACCGGTCTCGCCAGCGCCGCGGGTGAGAGCGACCGGTCGATCTCGCCCTTATCGCAGCCGTCGCACGCACGCGGGAACGCAGCGGGGCGCAGGACGCCCTCGCGTGCGGCGAAGCGGAATGCAGGCTCTTGGGAACTGCCCTGGGGCGCGCAGCTTGCCCGGTCGTCGGTGAGCTCCGGAACGGGGGCGGTTGAAGACACGCCCGCGGCGCCGGTGAAGAGGCCGACGTACGTCTCGGCCACTGTGCCGCCGTGTGGCCCGTCCGCCAAGGTTGAGAAGCCGGCGGCGACCAAGGCAGAAGATGGAGGGAACGACCCGCGCAGGCCGTCAACGTCGTCGTCCTCCACCCTGCCCTTCCACGACGTGTTCGTCCGCCAGACGCTCGCCGAGCGCCGGGACAGCGTCATCAAGCTTCATCTCGCGCCCGCCGACTTGCCTGCCCGCACCCAGCAACCGCAGCACCCTATGCACGGACTGCCGGATGCATTGTGCTACTGCGGCTCTGCGTTCAAGGCCGACTTGTGCCATGCCTCGCCTCTCCCGCACCCACGCTACCCCGCCCCAAGAGCAGACGAGCGCGCGCGGTCGTCCGACCCCGTGCTCGCACCGTTCGCCAGCAGGCACGCGACGGTGCACCCCTCGTCTTCCTCGGCTTCCCCCACGCCGCCCGTGCGGTTCGCTGTCCCCCGCAAGCAGGCGCCCGAAGCGCCCCGCCCGCCTCTGCCGCCCAAGGCCGGCTCCGCCCCCGCCATCGCGCAGGCCGCCGCTGCCGCGCAGACACACGAGGTCAAGAAGCGCCGGAGCAGGGCGGTGTTCAGCCGGCTGTTCGCGTCGAAAAAGGACAAGGCGGTCGCCACGTAGCGTGCCGTCCGCTTTCACGCGCCTCTTCCACCGTTCTCTCACAATCCGCTCCGTCATCTGCTTTCCCCCAGCTCGAGCCCCCCTCATACACCCTATGGAACCCTCCCCCAACCTTTCCTGCTTAGCATTTACCCCTGTATCATTGCGTGCGAGCCGCCTATTTATCCGGATTATTCGTCACTGGTGCGTCCGTTGTTGCAAGCCCCTTCGCAGGTAAAGCAGTCGCGAGCATGTTGCAAGACATGGAATCGAGTGCAACGCAGCGTCAAGTGCGTGCCCGGACGCCGCTGTATGGTGCGCATCGCGAGAGGGAGCTGTAGAGCGCGCCCAGAAGGCAAGGGTGGTGCATGTAGCGAGCGAGCAGGACACGGCGGACTCGCCCCTAGGGAGAAGGGTACTGAAGTTACCGCTCGGAGGTGCGCTCGTCCGTCGACACGCGTTTTGGCGGTGAAATGGCCGGTGGGACTGTGATGTCGCGTGATGGAATGGAGGGGCGCAAGGCTCAGGTGGGGTGGCCGCGGGGCGGAAGGACGAGGGTGGCCAGACGCCCTGCCCCCAAGAGTTATGAAGGGCTGCCAGCGCACGCGCTCAGTCCGAGTCGCCCAGGCCACCCTCCTTCTTCGCCTTCTTCTTTTTCGATCCGCCTCCCGTAGCCTTCCTCTTCGAACCCCCTCCCCCTCCACCATCGTCCTTCCGCGCGCCCGACGCAGCGACCGCCATCCCCGTGCTGAACGTCGGGTCCATCGTCTTGCGTGCCTCCTTGATGTCCTTCTGCAGCAGCGCGAGCTCTTCCAGTCGATGAAGGAGGGGCAAGGAGGAAGGGTGCGACGAGAGGGTGTGGTGCAGGTGCGAGAAGGTGACTTGGCGCGGCTTGGTCGTGTGGTGGGTTGCGGGCAGCGGTGGGAGCGTGCACTGGCACGCGCGGAGCACCGGAATCAGCAGGAAAGCGCACAGCACGAAAAGAAAGTGAAACGCGCGCACGAGGTCGGTGATGAAGTTGCCGAGGAGGTCCTCCATGACGTGCACCGTGTCGTTGGCGGGGGTCTCGGCGTCGCCGAAGCCGTACATCATGCGGCTCACTGGGCGTCCCATGTACGCAGCTCGAGTCAGCGGGGCCTTCGAGAGGCACAGCGAGTGAAGAGCCTGAACGACGCACGCGAGCCGGCGAACGGGCCAGGCGCGACCTCCTTCTCGGGCACCGCGGCTGCCGCCTTCCTCTTCTGCAGCGCAAGCTGCTGCTGCTGCCTTTGCTGCTGCTGTAGCTGGAGCGCGCGCTGCTGCTGCTGGAACTGCTGCTGCTGCTGCGGCGTGAGCTGCGGCCTATAAGTGCCCTGGGTCATGCCTGGGCGCACTGCCATCCCCCCTCCTTGCTGGTTGACCGGCGGACGCGCGACCATCCCCCCTCCGACGCCAGGGCGGACCACCTGCCCCGGCCGAACGACCCCTTGCTGTCCCTGCACGCCAGCAGGAACGTTCCCGGGACGCGCGGTGAGCTGGCTCGACGGCTGCGAGTACGGCAGAGGCGGCGGCAGGCGCTGGAACGGCTGCTGCTGCCCGCCGGGCGCGGGGCGGGCGACGACGGCGGGACTTGGCGTAGGAGCGGCTGCGGGGGGCCGGGCGAGCGGACGGCCGACGACGGGCGTGCCGATGACGCCGGGGGCTGCTGGCTGGGGTGCTGCTGCTGCTGCTGGCGGGCGTACGGGCGTGGAGGACATGGTCGCCAGGTCGTGGTCGGGCGTCAGGTCGTCGCCGCGTCCTCTGCCCGAGCTTCCTGGCGCAGTCGCCTGTGATGATATACTGTCATCCCCCCCGACACCTCCAGCCCTGTCAAGCCCCCTCGTACGCCAGGCGAGGTACGTCTGGCCGCGCGCTACCGTCTTCACGTCCTCGCGCGTCACGCCGAGCAGATGACGTCCTTCAGCACCGCCGCCCGCCTGGCCCAGTCGGCGCTGCGGCCGTTCCTCCTCCCCCGGCCATCGCACACAACCGCCCGGACGTGGCTCGTCGCGCTCCTCCGCCGGTCGATGAGCACCTCACTTAGGCCCAACAAGGGAACGGGGAACGAGTCGGCCTTCGCTGTTTGGGAAGAAGATGAGGAGGACCGGCTGCGCGCGGGCGTTCCGACCGCCTTCCAGCAGCAGTCGATGGTACCTCGTCCAAGTCAGTCAAAGAGCAAGGTTGCGCAGGTTAGTCCGTGAGAAACACGCGGCCGCAGGATCTGTGTCGCAGTCGCTCGCGGAAGAAAGCGAACCAAGCTCGCTGCGTCCCGTCGACGCGTACGATCCAGGCCATCAATGTCCTGTCCCCTCTCCGGTATCCCGCAGCATCTGACGTCCGCCCTAAACCAACACTCGAGGAGGACAGTAGCGCGCAGCGCCGATTTAGCCCCCAAGCGTCGACTTCCGATTTAGCCCCCAAGCGTCGACTTCCGATGACGCGGCTACCCAGGCCATGGCGCACCGGCACAGGCAACGCAACTTTCGTCCTCGGGCCCAAGAATCGCCGCCGCCAGCAGCAGCGCTCCTGCATCGAGCGTCGACAGTGGTGATCATCCGCGCGTGTTGCGCACCGTTCAGTCATCCTTGAAAGTCCACCAGGCTTGTTCAATTTACATCGACTTGGAGGGGTCCAGAGACCACCGCCTCCGGACCTAACGGGAACCATACCAGGACGGACGTACAGCCTGCCTCTGTGTATCAAGGTTCGCCCTTCCTTCGTCTGGTACCTGAGATCGCACTCACAACGCCTGCCCCTCGCCAGTCACCGACCTTTCGCCCGTCTCGTCCGCTGAGGATTTCGATGCTGCTCTGCATGCGCTGAGTCGCCCGCAAGGCTCTCACCACACGGCTGCCGGCGAACGGCGCTCGCACCCATGACGGATGGGCGCGCGGGCAGGCTCGACGGCGGCGTTGATACACACGGAGCGGGCGGTCCATTGCAGGCCAAGGGCTTGCCGGGGCCGGAGCTTTGTCCAGGCGATGGACGTGTGCAAGGACTTTGTACGTATTTACCTTTCAACCGGCCGCGTCACGCCTTGCAGATCTGCGTCTATTCTCACTGCAGGGAAATGTCGAGGTCGATCTCGAGGTCGGCAGGCAGTCGAAGTACGACAGCTGGTGGAAGACGCGTCTGATATTCGGCCTTTCATGCAGCACGACCTCTTATCATGCGCCCATCTTTCATCCGCTGCAGAAATCTCCCGCAACTGCCGCAAAGGAGGGCGGGCTTAGCATCTGGCCGAGGGACACCCATCGCGGCTCCCTCGCCGCCGGCCGACGGGCCGGCCGATGAGCGCAGCGCTTCAGAGGTTGGAACCGTCCCGCAGGATCCGCAAGCGGGTTCGTCATCGTCCCCCCTTCCTGCCTTTGCCTGGTGTAGCGCGACTGATGGAACTTGTCCTCCCGCCCGGTAGACTTCGTCGTCGACGCCTCTGCAAGCGCTGCTCCTTCGGCTTCCAGCCTTGCGAAAGCAGCCTCTGCTACCGATCTGTGGAAGAGCTTGTCGTCGCGCCTCCAACTTCCAAGTCCTTTGCGAAGTGCACTGCAAGCGATGTAGGCATACGTAAGCGGGGGGGGACGGGGTCCGAGAATCAAGAATCGAGAAGGGTAGGCGTGACACACGTCAGAGCGAGCCGGTCGACCCTCCGACCACATCGACCGCTTCCTCCAGCCCCGCAAGACTTTTACACAGCTCGTATCGCTACCATGTGCGTTCTCATACATGGTGTCGACGCGTCCGACAGTCGCAGAGCTGACCTCCACCCCTTGCCGTCCGTCGCAGGTCCCGCCATCGCTTCATCCGCAACCTCGACCTCGACGGTGAGCATCAATCCGGCGCCGAGCTCGCGGCAGCGACAACGGGCCTTGCAAGCTGACAATCATTCCTCGATCGCCTTGCAGAGGAGATGCAGGACTCTGCGTCCGACTCAGGCAACGAATGGGGTGCGGCCGGTTTCACGGCCTGTTCGCCACGCGCCAGCTTCGCAGGCTGACCTTCCCTGCGCCGTTGCCTCACAGACGACATGGACGCCGACCAGGCTGGTGCGCTAGTCTCCCAGCCTCGTCGCTCAGGACTGATCTTGCTGATGCTGCCTGTCGCGCGCCGCTTCTAGCCCAGATGGACTCGGGCCTCGCGCACGTCCGCAGCCTGCTGGGTAGCGCAGCCGACAGCGGCATCTCCGACAAGGAGGTCAAGGACTCGCTCTGGTACTACTTCTTCGACGCGGAGCAGACGGTCGAGTGGCTGCTGGCGGAAAGGGACAAGAACGCCAAGAAGGGCAAAAAGAATGGTACGTCGAGCTCTGCCCTTTTTGTTACGTTGGCGCTCGTGCCGGCCTGCCGCGCTGGGGAGGTTGAAGGGAGGACAACGGAGGGGGGAAGGGTCGGAAGATGACGGTTGAAGCTCCTCAGCGGGTAAGGCCTCGTCTTTACTCCCTCAGGTTTGGCCTAGCGCATCAAAATGGAGGGCGCTGACAGAAAGGTTATCGTCATTTCAGAGCGCATCCGACCACCTCCGCAACCTCGACCGTCGCCCGCGTCCTCCTCCGCTACACCGCCTCTCACGGCTCTCCAGCGTTTGTCGCTCTCGCGCAAAGCTCTTCCATCGTCGCCCGCCTCCGGTCGTCTCGCCGCGCTCGCCGCGCGCAACTCGCCTAGCCCCTCTCCGACGTTTTCAACCACGGACGCGGCTAGCAGCTCGCCAAAGCTTTCCAAGCTGGCAATGCTTGCGAAGACAAGGAGCGCGGCGGCGTCTGCTGCTTCCTCGGTTGTGCCATCCCCAGCGCCCAGCCCGCCGGTCTCGCCTGCTCCAACCGACAAGCCTCTGTCGAAGCTGCAGGCCAAGATGCTCGCGGCGCGTCAGGCCACAGCAGCGGCCTCGTCCGCGCCCTCGATCCCCATCGGCCAGGTCATCCGGAGCCCAGAGTCGGCGGGCGCCTCATCGCGCGACCTCGCAGACGATCCGATGGTTGCCGCTGCCGCCGCCGCAAGTGAAGCCCTCTTTGGCGCCACATCCTCGCCCTCTCTGCACGCCAACCAGCCCTCGGCTTTCGCATCGCTCCTCGTCACCTCTCGGCCTTCGGACGGTCCGCACAACGCGCAGGCGCCGACACTATTTACAACGACGGACATCTTCGTCGGCGCCTCTTCCGTCGAAGAGACCATGGAGGACCTGCGCCGCGCATTCAAGACGCTTAGCCCGGACGACGTCGTCGCTGAGAAGCGGAAGGGGACGGCGGTCGGCGCGCGGCTTGCGGAAGGACCGGCGGTCGGGGGAGCCAAGGGGAGGAACTAGAGGGACGCTGGAGAGGAAGGGGGCGGGGTCAGCGCCCAGACCGCGCTGAAGGAAGAGTACTGATCGTTTCAAGTTGCCACGCAACAGCGACGAAGATGCCGGCCAACCTCGTGCCGTCGGTCGCATCATCTTCAACGAAAGCGGCGCCGGCGAAGGTGAACGGCGCGAAGGCCAAGACAGCGGCGCCGGCGAAGCCTGCACCGGTACCAGCAGCCGCCCGCAACACGCTCCGAGACGACATGGACGCGATGAACCTGAACGATGACAAGGACCGACCGCCGAGTCCGCCGCTGCCAGAGCCCAAGCTTACCATCGAGCGGCGCGAGATCATCGAGGAGGTGCAGAAGCAGCTGAAGGAGGGCAAGGGCAGCATCAACCTCGTCGTCATCGGCCACGTCGATGCGGGCAAGTCGACGCTCATGGGCCGGCTGCTGTACGAGCTCGGCGTGCTGTCCGAGAAGGAGAAGACGACGAACGAGCGCGGCAGCGCCAAGATGGGCAAGAGCTCGTTCCAGTACGCGTGGGCGCTCGACGGCACGGTCGAGGAGCGCGAGCGGGGCGTCACGATGGACATCGCTCAGGACCACTTCACGACGCCGCATCGCCATTTCACTCTGCTCGACGCCCCCGGCCACCGGGACTTCATCCCCAACATGATCTCGGGTGCGGCGCAGGCCGATGCGGCGCTGCTGGTCGTCGATGCAGGCATGGGCGAGTTCGAGTCGGGCTTTGGGCCGGGTGGGCAGACGCGCGAGCACGCACTACTCGTCCGTAGCCTGGGCGTGCAGCAGATCGTCGTCGTCGTTAACAAACTCGACACCGTCAGTCCTGCCACCTCTATTGCCACTCATCGCGCGCGCAATTGACGCCCCCCCCCTCCTGAGCTTCTAGGTCGAATGGTCGCAGGGCCGCTTCGAGGACATCCAGGACGAGATGAAACCTTTCCTCCTCCAGTCTGGCTTCCTCCCGTCCAAGACTTTCTTCGTCCCCGTCGGCGCCATGCAAGGCGTCAATCTTGTCGAGAAGGAGCCCGGCCAGGAGGTCATCCCGTGGTACAAAGGCGGCACGCTCGTTGAGCTTCTCGGTGTGTCCCGCAGACTTCTGCATACGTCTCAGTCCTACTGACGTTCTCGTGCCCGCTGCAGACGACCTGGACGTCCCTACGCGCGCGCTCGACAGTCCCCTGCGCATCCCGCTGTCGAACGTGTTCAAGGGCCAAACGTCGAGCGGCGTCGGAATTGCCGGTCGCGTCTGCAGCGGCGTCGTACGCGTGGGCGAGCGGCTCAGGGTCCTACCTGGCGACGAGAGCGGACTCGTGCGCAGTGCGTCATTCTCGACCTCTTCTTCTCATCAAGCGTCTATGAGCTTACCCCTTTTTATGTTGCAGGTATCGAGGTGGACGAGGAGAGCGTGCCCTGGGCCGTGGCAGGCAGCAACGTAACGATCTACCTGTCGTCGATAGACCCTATCCATCTATCGTGCGTGCCTTCTACCAACCTCCCCGTCGGACTTGCCGGGCTAACTCCCTTCCTTCTCGCAGGATCGGCTCGGTGCTCTGCCCGCAGTCGGCGCTCGTGCCCCAGGTTGTCTCCTTTACGGCGCAGGTCATCCTGTTCGACCTCGACATTCCGATCACGTCGGGCAGCCTGTTTGAGCTGTATCACCACTCGGCAAACCTGCCTGCCATCTTTTCGAAGCTCGTCGCCATCGTCGACCGCACTGATGGCTCGGTGATTAAGGAGCGCCCGAGGTGCGTCAATTTCCGCAGTTATCAACGAGGATTTTCGCTGAACACTCCGAGCTCCTGCAGAGTCCTGCCTCGCAACTCGTCCGCTCGCGTCGAGATCACGATTCGGCCGTCAAGCGAGCACTCGAACGACCGCCGGCAGCCGACCGTCTCGCTCGAGCCATTCGGCGTCAACAAGGACATGGGCCGCATCCTCCTTCGCCGCAACGGCGAAACCATCGGCGCGGGCATCGTCTCCGACATCATCAGATGAGCATCCCTTCCCTCTTCAGCTCAAGGCCGCTCAAGTGCGAAACGCGACCGTGCGAGACTCTCGAGAAAGCTGGCGTTTGCGACAAGCGTCTAGGTCTGCGCCCTCAAGTTGCCTGTGAGAATGCTGCTGGGCATGGTCCCTCTCTCGCCGTCTATGCTCGATGCCATCGGCTTCCTCCAGGGCCTCGCGCCCATCCTTGATGCGCCCTGTCCATGTAACGCGTCACCGTTCGCGACTGACGCACGCTTCATCGCTCAGGCTACACCGTGACGTTCATCTCTTGGAGCTGGTCACAGATCTAGTCTTACGACGACAGGCAGAGCGTCGTGCTATCGGCAATCTGGGCGCTTCCAGGGGCGCTTATCACTCGAGTCGGTCCTCCTTACGCGCCAGTCCTCTGCTCTGCTGACATGCTCTTGGTGCGCAGAGCTGGGATGTCACCGCCCCTTCATCGCCCTCCGTTCCGCCCTGCCTCAGTCGCCAACATAGCCTCGCCCGCCTCCCCGCCGGCCCTCGCCAAAGCCAAAGACAACCGCAATGACATCGTCGGCGAGTCGGTCTCTGCGTCTTCCTCGGAGAACGCGCTTTCGTACTACCTCTAGCTTCTTCTCCCGCTCCAGCGCCCCTCCAACTCCCTCTCATTGCCCTGCCTCGTACTTGTCTTCGTTCCCATGCTCTCGGCCCGTCTGTATCCACGATGTTTTTCTCTCATTCCACGCGATTTCACTTGCCCTTAGTCAGGCGAATCACAGCAGACACATCTCCAGCACAGAACGCAGCCTCTAATTGCCCTGGCTGAGCTCGCCCTTCGTCTCGGCTTCGGCGACCTTGGCGATGAACTGCACCTGGTTGGCGACGTCTCGAAGCTACACGGGAGACCATAGGTCTCAGCTTATGCGATTATAGATGCTAAAGGGAGAGAAGGACGTACGACAGACAGGACCCGCATGTTGCCCTCGACAAACTTGTACTCTGCGTACTCGAGCTCCTGCTCCACACAGAACTCCTTGACGAGCAGCGTCGCGGCGCGCAGGTTGTGCCGCGGCAGACGCGGAAATAGGTGGTGTGTCACTTGCTTGTCAAGCCCGCCGTGAATGAACTCAATCGAAGGCGAGCAGGTCACCTGCGGCCAGAGGGGAGGAGTCAGCCGGGATAGGGGCCAAGAGGAAAAAGTAAGATAGACGCACGTCCATGGTCGTGCGCAATTGGCGGTCGGCAAACGATTCCAGGACGCCGAGGTCCTCGGTCGACCTCGCAAAATGGGAGAGGACGATCTGCGGCGCGGCGCGCTTCAGCAAGGCGTGGGCCGTGCGTCGAATGCGAGCCAGGGACGCACCTGGACGTGAACCGGCGCGGCCAAGACATGACTGATGAGAAGGAAAGGCACGACCTCACGCCACCCACTCAGCGAGCCCAGGACGCCGGCGCCAAACCAGGTCCAGAAGAAGGCGAGCCCGGCGATCTCGAACCACCAGAAGCCGCTGCGCTTGCCGGCGAGGCCCTGCTTGACGAGGTACCCGTACGACAGCGCGTACAGGTTGAACCGCGCGAGGCCAAGAACGATATAGTATAGCTTGTGCTGGTGCGGCACGAGCTGCTGAGCGAACCAGTCCCACTTCTTGACCTCGTTGTAGTACGACGAGAACACGGACGTCGCGAACACGGGATTGATCGCGAAGAACGGCACGTGCTGGATGTCCGGGTCGTGCTCGACGTGGTTGGTCACCAAGTGATGGACGTTGTGATTGTTGGCCCACCAGCCGATGGACAGGCCGCCGACCCAGTCGGCGACGGCGGCGCCGAATAGGCGGTTCTGCAGGTAGTCGCCGCGCCCGACGACCGACGTGTGACCCGCATCGTGCGCGACAAACGTAAGCTGGCTGAGAAGCCACAAACGAACGCGGTCAGCGCTACTGTGCGAAGCAGATCGGTCAGTGACTGGATGAGTGGACGTACTGCCAAAGTAAGCCCAGACCTGTCGCCGACCCAGTGAGCCAGCCCGTCCTAGCCCATGTCCCCTTCTCCGTCCCGACGCCCCTCCACAGGCAAACCGCAAACAGGACGGCAAGTAGCGCGTATCGGACCATGTCAGGGCCGTAGCCGTTGAGCAGGTCTGGCGGGTCGTAAAGGCCGGCCTGCTTAATGCGGTCGTGCAGGCGCCTGAAGGCCGTCTGATGTGCGCGCTGGACCGCTAGAGAGGAGAGTGATGGCGGCGGACTAGGAGGGAAGAGATCTGCCAACTCGAGCTTCTTCGGCTCTGCCCTGGCCGGCGGGGCAAGAGGCGCTTTCTCTGAAGGGGACGAAGGGACAGCCGCTGCTCGCTGCGCGCGCGCTGCCTCGAGCGCGATGATGGGCCCGTCCAGCGGCGTCCAGGCGCAGTCGCCCGACGAGGACTTGACGAGCTGGAAGCCGAGCATGATGGGCGGGACGAGGGAAAGGAATGTCTTGGTGAAGCAGGGAAGACGGAGGTGGAAGCACGGTCGCAAGCTTCAGCACCGCCACTGCTCAAGCTCAATCGCTGGACGCACCTCGCGCTCCTCCTCTGCGAGGTAGCCGACGCAGAAGCGGTCCAGCCGCTCGGCGAGCGTCTTCTCCGAGTGGTACGCTTCAATCTCATCCGTCGCATCCCGGCCGACGTAGTGCAGCAGCGCGAGATCGCCGCCGGGGTGCTTCGCGAGCCACGAGTTGAGCCGGAGGACCTTGTGCCGGTATACCGTTAGCAGCTGGCCGGCGAGAATCTGCTCGGCGATCTCCTGGCGCGTCCAAGAGCGGCGGGCGAGGGCGGGTGCCATCGTGTGCTGCTGCAAGGAGGGGGGCTTTGGGGGGATAGGAGAAGAGCGAGCGGGCGTCGTCGTGGTGGCAAGGCGAAGGAGGAAGCGGTCGAGCACCTCGAGATGCATCGGGCGGAGGAACGCACAAGGTCACTTTTTCTGATCCTTCGGTGCTGTCTAGCATGATTGCTGTCGTCAAAGACCCGCAGGATAAAACGCTCATTATATGCGCTGCCGAGGCTTCTCCTTGTCTTCGCTGTCCGGAGCGAACCCCAGCAGCTCCTTCCCCCCGCCGACCCTCCACCAGTAGTCCGCGCCGAACCCGCCAGCGATCAACGCACCGAGCCACTTGTTGCTCTTGAACGTCCGCCAGCAGCTCTCGCGACTGTCGAGGTTGACCGTCTTAAGCTGCCACGCGAGGTGCGCAGCCGCGCCGCCGACCGAAAGGACGAAGTAAGGCGCCGAGCACGACGCGAGGATCCCCGTATACAACAGCGAGCCAACAAAGGTCGCGGACATGGCTGAGAGGATGGGCAGAGTCTTGTCTCCGAACAGAATCGCGGTCGACTTAACGCCGGCGTGGATGTCATCCGACTTGTCCTGAGCGAGGGTGGCCATTCAAGTCAGTTGTAGGTACGTAGGACGGGGAGAGGGAACGGACTCACCTGGTGAGCATAGATTGTGTCGTACATGATCGTCCAGATGGCGCCCCCCGCATAAAGCGGCAGCGCGACCTGCCAATCGACAGCGCCGGTGACGGCCGACCACCCTAGCAGCGTGCCCCAGTTGAACGCCAGCCCTGCACGCTGGGAGCTCATTAGCGCTTGATCAGGTCGAGCGAAAGGTCAAACTTACCAAGAACAGATTGCGGCCAGTACGTGATGCGCTTCATCGCAGGGTAGACGGCGACGAGCGAAAGTGACGACGCGCCGAGGACGATGCTAAGATCAGAGAGCGCAGCGTGAGCACAGCCCATCATGCGCTAAACAGGCCAGAGAACAGACCTGTACAAGTTGAGCTGCGTCAGGACGGCAAGACCGGCCGACAGCTGCAAGCCAAGGAAGGCCGTCGCCTGCGTCGTCGTGATGTCGCCAGCCGCGAGCGGCCGCATCTTCGTTCGCTCTGCCAGGTGTTGCGCGTCAGCGTCTTTCTGAAGCGCAAGACGGTACCCCAAGCAAAGGACGAGCGTACCTACTGCCTGGTCGATCTTGCGGTCCCACATGTCGTTGATCGTGCACCCTGCTCCCCTCATAACGAACGCGCCGACGCCAAACAAGGCAGAGTAGAACAGCGGCGTCGACAGCGGCATGCTGTTGACGGTCGACGCGAGGATGATGGACCAGGCTGCAAGCGGCGTCAATGCGCCTGGTCAGCACTGGCCGAGCGAGGGCAGGTAGAGGCACATACTGCACGGCCAGAGCAGCAGCCAAGTGCCGATGGGCTTGTCGACACGCGCCAGGTACAGGTACGGCCGCACTCCCGCAGGCATTTTCTCGACCCATGTCGGCGGCGCGGGCGCCATGGGCTCCGTCCCTGGTCGGACTGCCGTCAGCGGAGCAGCAGCCGGTGAGGGCGACGGTGCGTCTGGCGGCGGCGGCGATGGTGTCGTTGCGGAGTGTCGCTTGGCGAGCAAGGCGACGAGCGGCCGGGCTGAAGGTGCGAGAGCGGCGCGTGCGCCCGCAGCGCGCAACGACGGCCGAACAAGCGTGTGTCGGGCGAGTGACGAGGGTCTCAGGCGGGGCAGTGTCGGCCTGAACATCGTACGGGCTTGTGCTGGTTTGTGCGATGAGCTCGAGGATCGTCGTCGCCGTCTTCTCGGCGAGCTCGGGCGACGCGTTCGGCTGCAGCCTGCGCCATCCTCTCGACGTCGACCTGCTCCCGCCCTGAATAGCTTCGTCTTGCCAGTCGACTCGTCGGAGATGGTCGTTGTCGTACTTCCGGACCTCCCTTGCAGTCTGTCGACGCTCGGCGCGGCGCTTGCCGCCGTCCTGCTATCGTGCGGCATCTGGCATTGGCTCGCGCGCGAGGCACGCGTCGTCGTGCGCTTCCCCGTCGCCTACCCACCAGTGCGTCTAGCTTGACAATGACTTTTGCGCCTGGTGTTGACCAATGGCTTTTTCCTCGTGCGCAGGAATCTTTACCGGGCTGGAAGGGCCGCAAGCTCGAGCGGCCGACTTTGAGCTCGCACCTCGCGGACCCCTCGCTCCTTCCTCCAGCTTCGCTGTCGGACGACAAAGAGGAACAGCGCTTCATCACCTGCTACGACCCTTCGACCAACTATCACATCGCCAGTACGTGTCTACAACCTCTGCCTGCCACATACAGCTGACACCATGGACCTTATCGTGCAGCCGTCCCGGCCGACTCGTCGGCCTCCATCGACCGCAAGGTCCGCGCAGCCGCCGTCGCGCAGAAGGCCTGGGGGCAGACGTCGTTCAGGCAGCGCCGGACGGTGATGCGCGCGCTTCTTGCCTGGGTAACGCGTGACATCGAGGGAATCAGCCGAGTCGGCATGAGGGACACGGGGAAGACGAGTGCGTTCTCTCCTACTCTGCGCAGGCTCCTGGAAGGGAGAGCACGGCCGACCAGCCGCTCGACATCGTTGCAGTGCTCGATTCTGGCTTTGGCGAAATCCTCACTACATGCTCCAAGCTAAAGGTGCGTTTCAAGTGTGCGCAGAGCTCGCTTCCTCGTCGCACTGACAGACCCGTACAGTTTATGCTCAGTCACGGCGAGTCGTACCTTGCGCCCGAGAGGAGGCCGGGCAACTGGATCCTGTCGCACAAGATTTCGACGGTGTACTACGAGCCACTCGGCGTCGTCGCCGCTTGCGTCAGGTGCGGTCATGTCTTGCGCTGTACACTCGTCTCCGTGACTGACCGTCTGTCCGACAAAAGTTGGAACTACCCATTCCACAACGGCTTGTCGCCGATCATCGCCTCTCTCTTCACAGGTTCGCCTCCCTCTATCTTCCTGCTGCTGAGCGCCGACTGAGATGCGTCCATCGGTAGGAAACGCCGTGATCCTCAAGTGCAGCGAGCAGGTCGCCTGGTCCTCGCGTTTCTTCGTCGGCGCCGTCCGCAACTGCTTGGCCGCGTGCGGATTCGACCCTGAGCTCGTGCAGGTGCGGTAAAGCTGAGTGGACTCACGGCAGCATTGTGCTGACCTATTTCGCCTTCTGCTCGCAGCTCGTCGTGTGCTACCCGGAGCAGGCTAGCGCCCTGACTGAGCACCCGCTCATCAGGCATATCACCTGTACGTCTTTCCATCCTTACGAATGGTCTGCTATAAACTAACGTTATGTCCGGTGATCGTGCAGTCATCGGCAGCGAGCAGATCGGCCGCATCGTCGCCGCCTCCGCGGCCAAGAATCTCGTCCCGTGCACGATGGAACTCGGCGGAAAGGATCCTGCTATCCTCCTCCCCTCGGCCGACATCACGACATTCGAGAGCACGTTCATGCGCTCGGTGTTTCAGAGCGTCGGCCAGGGCTGCATCGCCAGCGAGCGGTTCTTCGTCCACCGCTCGCTGCTCGACGCGCTTGTCCCCCGGCTCAAGGCTAGAATTGACGCGCTCCGGCTCGCTTCGTCGCTCGAGGACCCGGGGAAGGCGGTCGACTGCGGCGGCATGATTTCGAATGCGCGCTTCGCGGACCTGGAATCCCGCATCGCCGCTGCCGTCTCCGAGGGTGCGGGGGTCGTCTGCGGTGGCAAGCGCCAGCAGCGTGCGGACGGCGTGGGTGCGTTCTTTGAGCCGACGCTTGTAGTAGGCGCCAGGCCGGGCATGGCGCTCGTCGAGGAGGAGGTATTCGGGCCTGTCATGCTCCTCGTCGCGTACGATACGGTCGAGGAGGCGATTGCGCTCGCGAACAGCTCGCGCTATGGGTGTGTCCTATCTCCTATGAACCCTTAAGAGGGGCGTTGACCCTCAATTCGCTCGCATGCAGCCTCGGCGCCGCCGTCTACGGCCGCAACCGCGATGAGTGCGAGCGCGTCGCGCATGCCCTCGAATGCGGCATGGTGTCGATCAACGACTTCGGCGTGTACTACCTCTCGCAGAGTATGCCCTTCGGTGGCTGCAAGGCCTCGGGATACGGAAGATTCGGCGGGCCAGAGGGCTTGCGCTCGCTCTGCAACATCAAGGCTGTCAGCCGTGATCGGTTTCACGGGATCATCCAGACGAGCATTCCGCCTCCTGTCGGTGCGTCTTCGCCCCTTTCTCCTTCTTTCCCTACCCCCTTCACCTGCTTTCATTCACAGCCTCTTCTTCCTTCACCACGGCGCTTGTAGGCTTAAGGCTGACTGCAGGTTCGCTCGACAGATTACCCTGTCAAAGACGCCCGCAAGAGCGCCGCGTTCGTCCAAGGCCTCGTCCGCCTCTTCTACTTCTCGTCGCTGGCCGAGCTCGCGCAGGGTATCAAGCAGATCATTCAAAGCAGTCTCTAGCATGTCTTTGCTCTTACTTCGAGGTCGTTTGCGAGTGATGAAGATGGTGATGGTTCATCGCATCCTTCCGTCGGGTAAGATCAAGTGGGGAAGAGGCTGCCAGCCGTACTTCTTTGCGAGCTGCGCGTCAGAAGATGGTGCCGTCGCCCCTTGACGACCACCTTCCGCCCCATCGCCTCCTTCACCAGACCCCAGCTACAGCTTACAGGATGGCCATCTCGATTGCCTCGTCCACGCCGAGGCTGCTCGGCCGTGCAACTTTCGTCCCACGGCTCATTACAGTGCGTCTCGTCCTTCGCAGCCTTCCTTCCGCTTTCGCTCACGGATGAGCCCTTCCACCGCAGGCCCGCGCTCACGCCAGCGCCAGTACTCCCAGCCCTCCTTCTTCTAAAACGCTGGACGACGAGGACCTCCCACCCCTTCCGCGCATCAAGACCCGTCCCCGCGCTTCAGGTGCCCGTCGCGTTCCCCCGTCCCAGGCCGCGTCCAGCAACAGCGCGAAGGACAAGCCGTTTGCGCTGCACTACTACCCGGAGGAGTACAGGAAGCGGCTTCCGAAGGAGGAGCTTGAGAAACGGTTTGGGCCGCAGACGGGGACGACGGCAAAGTTTGGGGTGGAAGACGTGAAGGAGGGGGAGGGAGCGGCGGCGGACGCAGCTGCAGCGGCAGGATCGACTTCGTCGCCGGTCGCTGGGTCGTCGGCGTCAGCAGCAGCAGCAATGGGCGCGTCCTCGGCTTCGTCCATTGGCAAGCCTGCGTTTTCTGCTACGCCTCGAGCCTCTTTCTCAGCCACACCACGCGCTGCACCCCGCGCTGCGCCCGCTACCTCAGCACCGGCACCGCCGCCGTCGCCGCCTGCACCTTCGCCTTCCACGGTCAACCCCGTTCTGAAAGCCCCTTCTCCGTCCCCCGCACCCACCGAACCTACCTCTAAAGCGCTCGATCCGGTTCAAACCATCCTCTGGGCCTTCTTCCTCCTCGCAGTCGGCGCGTTCGCCTACGAGAAGGCGTCCTCGACCGGCCTGCTCGGCGACAAGGGCGCGGCGTACGTCAGCGAGGAGGAGAAGAAGCTGGCGGCGGAGCGGGCAAAGGCAAGGCGCGAGCAGTGGCTCGAGGAGGTCAGGCTCGAACGGCTTGCAAAGGCCAACGGGGGCGTGCTGCTCGGCGCCGGTGCTGCCCTTAACGCCGGCGCAGGGGCGTCAGGCCCGACGGCTGTGGTCGACGCGCACGGGCAAGCGGTCGCTCAGGTCCCCGCTCCCGGCCCTCTGGAGGTAGAGAAGCTTGCGCCTAAGGTCGAGAAGGCCGTCACGACAACCGAGGCGGTTGTGCTTGCACAGGGCGACGCGACGGACACGCCGCGCAAGAAGCGCTGGTGGTTCTTCTGAGCATGACGCTGAAAGTAGCACTTCAGACATTTAGATAATCTTTCAATATCTTGGTAGGCCGATGCGCCCGCCCTTCGCGCACCAGTCCGCAAGCTCCTTGGTCACCTGCAAATTGTCGGACACCGCGTTAGCGTGTGTCGGGCCAAATGGGATGCAGGAAAACGGACCTTAATTTGGCAGCCAAGCCTGCTGTCCTCCGTGCGCTCCATCGCCGTGTAAAGCATGCTGCAAGACGCGCGGCGGGCGAAGTGAGCGGTCAGCTTACCGCAGCGTTACTGCGGACGGTGTGCGAGGACCTACTCTTCCTCAGCGTCCGAGACTTCCTCCACTGGTGCAGGAGAGGGCTCCTCGGGTAGATAACAGTGGCACGTCGCGCACTGCAAGTCAAGCGAGAGTCAGCACTGCTGCAACCAGCAGCCTGCCAGTGGCCCGGAAGTGATTTGCACGCACCTCAAGCACGCCGCCGCACACACCCTCAATTGCACCCAACTCGAGCCGCTTTCCGAGGTCCATCAGCGTCTCGCCGACCCTCGCGTCGAACGCCGCCTCTTCGCCCTCCCAGCTGCGGAATACCAGCTCAACCTCCTCAACCGCCCTTCCCTCTTCGGCGTTCGGCTCTATGGGCGCGGTCGACCAAGGAGGGGCGATGCCGGAGGAGGAAGCAACAACGGCTGCTTCGTGCAGAGATACCAATTCGGCCTTCTTCAGGCCCGACACGCCTCGCCAGAGGGGGAGGAGCTTGTCTGGCGCGGCTGAGGTCGGAGACAGCGGTTGCGACGCGAGCGACTTGACGAGCAGGGGCGCGTGCGAGGGCCGCAGGTTGCCCAGGAGGTTGTGCGAAGGAAAACAGAGCGCGTTCGCGGCGTACCTGGACGTTTAGGGAGTTGAGCAGGGTCAGCCTCGTCGAAGGAAGGGGGGGGGGGGGGAGAGAGGGATGCAGGCAGGCGCACTTGTGTCCTCCGAGGTGCGATACTTCGAACACCTTGACTCGACCCTCGAGCCCCTCCTTCTCGATCTCCTTCACCAGCTCGTCCGCTAGCACGCCCCCGACGTCTGCGCACCGGCAGTCGCGCTCGCCGTGTGTGCACACGTACACCTCGTTCGCATCGGCCGCAGTCGCCTTCGGGAGGCTGGCTATTGGCGGAACAAGCTGGTCCGCTGCGGCGTTCGCTGGAGGGTACGTGAAGGAGTAGGGAGCACGGCCTGGTATACGCCAGTCTATGCGGAGCGTGCCGAGCTGGTCCATCAAGGACGACGGAGGCGGGGCTGAGCTCGACGCGGCGGCCTGCTTGTCCCATGCGAGCAACCAGCTCGGCTCGAGCCGGTCAGCCGCCTGCGCGCTGTCTATCCCTTCCTCACCAAGCAGCTCCGCATGCCTCTTTGCCGCCGGCTCGAACACGTCACGCTCAAGCGCAGCCAGGAGCGGGAAGTTGGCAGGGGAGAACTTGGCCGGCCACGCGTGCGGCGGGACGGGGGTGTGCACGAGCAGCCAGGACGCGACGGACGCGCCTGTGCCAGCGAGGGGTTCGGTCGTGTAGGGCGCTGTGGGGATTGGGGCCGTCAGAGGGGGACGAGCAACGGCAGCCGCGGCGAGCCGGGCGAGGGAGCGGTGCATCTCGAGCTGAGAAGAGGGCTTGAGAGATGTTGGTAGCGGATGGCCGATGGGCAGATCAATCCTGTCGTTGTGCAGCGGCCGTCATGGCTGAGGCGCCGGAGGGGTCGTCGTTCGAGGTTAATCTGATCTGGGCGGCTTGGGCAGAACAGGGGGTCATTAGGGAATCGCTGATTTCGGACTTGCGCGTCCGCCCTCGTGCGCTTCCTCGACCTGATCCTTCTACCCGTCCCTCTGCTCACCTCCCACCTCCCCAGCAGCTCCCTTGCCATGGCTGTTCTTCCGCTCTGATCCCCTGCTCTACATCTGCACGAGGTACTTGCAGTCCGCGCGGCAGCCCTCATCGACCGCAAGATCGCCTCCCTCAACGCCGAGCTGCGACGCATCAACATCGCTATCGCAGGCGTCGCCGCCGCCCTCGCTCTCGCCGCCGCGCTTGTCGAGCTCGACATCACAGGCCGGGTGAAGCTGATCGGCATGCCAGGTGCGTGTAATCCTTCTCTGTGTGCCGCTTCCTTCCACCAGCAGTGCGCTGCTGACTCCCGCGCATCACGCTCGCGCAGCCGAAGAGAGAAGCGGCGGAAAGGTCATCTTGCCCGCAAGGGTGCGTACTACGACATGGCCGCGCGCATGATGGTGCACCCTGCAGGCGGCTGGGATCCGAAATACCCGGCAAAGTTCGACGGAGGGGTGGGGAATGAGAGGGGAGTGATGGAAAGTGGTTGCGTGGCAGACAGCGCCATTTACTTTCCTCAGCGAGCCCTTGTCAGCCGTCAGCGCCTGCCTGCAGAGCTCGCTCAGTTGGTCGGGTGGTCGTCTGTTGTTTGCGTCGGTCGTCCTCGTCCAAGCTGTCCGTGTGCTGCGCCTGGTGGTTAGGCCGTGCGTACTCAATCGTCGGGGCGGCGCGCGTCCCCCGGAAAAACTCCGGCGGGTGGCGGCCGTCTGCGACGCGTCGCTCGCCGCAGGGTATGCCAGCAGTCGAGCTGTGGCCAGAGGGGAGAGAATGCCTGCGATGCCGGTTGAACAGCCTCGGCGAGAGGCACCAGGGTGCCTGCGAGGAAGGGAACGGACGGCGAGGGTACGTGCGACGCGTGGTCATGCAGGCCGCTGCTGCGCGCCCCGCCGCTAGGCCCCCTCTTCACAGCCCGCCCTTCACCTTTTCCCCCTTCTTGCCTGCCCTTCCTCCAGACTGCGTTCCTCTGCTTCCCCCCGGACGCCTGCCGGTCCCCATACCCCTGCCCGTCTCGCTTCGACCCACAGCCCCACCCGGGACCCGACCTTCCTTTCAGCACCGCGCTTCCTTCTCGACAGCCTTCCTTTGTTCAGACCCCTCGCGCCCCCTCCTTTCCGCCCTTCAAGCATCCTAATCACCCCCCTCCAATGACCCACAAGCACTTCGCTCGCCGCGGACCGCACCGCCAGAACCAGCGCGGGTTCGTGCTCACGGACGAGTGGTGGACGCACAGCGGTGCGTTTCCTCAAGCAGGTCTTGTCAGGCGGGCAACGGGGTGGTGACAAAAGGGGGTTCAAGGGCGAGCTGGCAATGGGAGGACGGTCACTGGCAACCCGGAAGTTGTTGAGATCGGGAAAAGGGCGTCTCGGCGGACTGCCGCTTGCCCAAGGCAGACGCGGGAGGAAGGGGGAGATCCGGCCATGCCCGTCCTTGTCAGAGGAGTTCGTGAGCTGACTGGAGGCTTCCTCGACGCGCCTGTCTTTGACCCTTCGATAACCTCGTGGCTGCCCGCACCCATCGGACGTTCACGACCTGAAGCTACCGGCACGGACGCAACCACGACCCCGACTTCGACCTCTTCCTCGTCGTCCAGCGTCACTCCCTCGTCGAGCTCGACCGCTGCGTCATCTTCGTCCGCGTCGTCATCTTCCGTGTCGTCCTCGTCTGTGTTGTCCTCGTCCGCGTCGTCCAGCTCGGCCTCGCCGTCGTCCTCCAGCACCTCGTCGTCCTTGTCTTCGTCTTCGTCCTCGTCCTCCAGCTCGTCTTCCTCGTCGTCCTCGTCGTCCAGCTCGTCCTCGGCTACTGCGTCCTCGACGTCGGCAGTCATCACCGCCGCACCGTCCACGCAGGATGCCGAACCATCGACCGTCGTTATCACGCCGTCTACCGTCCACAGGAGCTCGGCCCGCGGCTCGTCCGCGTCTGCGAGCGCTTCTGTCGGGCTTTCAAACGCCGCTGCGTCTAACTCGTCCTCGTGCGTCTTCATCTTCCTAGAGGCTGCTCACCGGTTGCGCAGCGACACGCGCAAACGCTAAACATCGGTCAACCTGTGCTTCCCCCCTACAGACTCAGCTCTGGAGCCATCGCGGGAATTATCATTGCCGTCGTCGCCTTGCTCGCCGCCGCCGTCGTCTTCTTCTTCGTCCGGCGCAAGCGTTCGGACCGTCGCAAGGCTGCGACCGAGGCCTACGCGTCCTACATGCCCGATCACGACCGCGCGACCGCATACGAGATCGACAACGAGATAATGGGCGGGCCGGCGATGAGCCAGGTCCAGGATGGGTGGGCGGTGACCGGCGGCGTTGCGGGCGGAGGAGGGCAGAGGCCGCCGACGATGTTCGAGGCGAACGGCGCGGGCATGGGTGCGGGCGGCATCGGCGTGCAGAACCAGATGTGCGCACCATATCTCTCTGCCTTCTCTGGAGTACAGAGATGCTTATACTCTTTCTTCTGTACGATAGGCCCGGCCCCCCTACCCCGTCGTTCAGCATGGCTCCGGCCCCTTCGTCCCCCATCTCAACCCACTCGCAGCATGATTACTTCCCGGACATCGCCAACCTTGGCCGTGCTTCTGCGGCCAACGACAACTACGCGGTCGCCGCCTCACCCATCAGCGGCTCGTTCGCCCTCCCCCCGCCCGTCGGCCCTGCTGGCAGCCCCCTAGCGCAGGGAGGCAATCAGGACTTCGCAGCTGCTGTGCCGACTCACCCGTTCGCCAACACGTACCCGGCCACGCCTTTGCCCGCTCAACAGCAGCAGATCTATCAATCGCCGTCCGCTTACCCGGCCGCTGCGGGCTACTCCCAGCAGCAGGAGCAGCAGCACGTCTATTCGCAGCAGCAGATGGCCGCCACCGCGCCCCCGCCCGAGCTCCGACAGATGACCCACTCGCCCCCGCCCCAGCTGCAGCACCTCCAGCCGCAGCCGGGGTACGTCCCGTCGCCCGTGCCCGCGGCGCCGGCGCCCGACGTCCAGCAGTATCACGCTATCTCGTCCCCTCCGCCACAGGTCGCACTGCCCGTCCCTGCGCCCGTGTACACCCCGCAGCCGGCCGAAGCCCAGTTTCAACCGATGCCCGCTGCCGCTGCCGCGCCCGTGTCGGCTGAGACTGAGAAGGCACAGTTGTTCCAACAGCAGCAGATGCAGGCGCAGCAGCAGCAGCAGCAGCAGCTCGCTGCTCTGCCCGTGAACTCGCAGGGCAGGCAGTCGGTGTACTACGACACGGACGACGCGTACGGCGGCATGTAACGCCCGTCGCCTGGTCCTCTCGACGGCTCTTCGCACTCGTACATACTCTACAATCCTTTTTCAACACCCCAGCTTCTCTTCCCGTCCTGTTTTGCTTTTCTCCTTGACCTTCCGACCTTCCTATCCTCTAGTCGTAATCTTGCCCCCTAGGCTGGACCTACTTTGCTCGATCACGACGCTTCACCTTCGATTGTCTCTTTCGCAGACCGCCTCTGCACGTAGCTCTATGCATCGCACCTGCCTCAGACAGCCGCGCCTACGAAAGAGAAACTGGGCGCCATGTGATTACCCACCCGACGGGGGACAGGAGGGGCACGGAGGTGGTGCGAGACGGGCAAACTAGATGTTGTCCTCGGGTCCACCGGCGTCGATGAGCGCCTGGTAGTCCTCGTACGTGCCGAACGCAGGCAGCTTGACCTTCTTCTTGCGCTGCCTGTCCTTCTTACCGTCAGCGGCGTCGCCCGCGCGCTTGCGCTTTCCGCCAGTAGGCGCTGCAGGCTCCGCGTCCGAGTCCGAGTCGGACCCGCCGGGGAGGACGAGGCCAGCGGGCAGCTCATCCTCGCTCAGCAGGTCGTCTTCGTCCTCGAGCTCGAACGCTTCCTCGTCGCCCGAGCCGAACTCTGCGGTCGCGGTAAAGAGCGCACGTCAGGACGGACGGCTCTTGAAAGAGCAGAAGGGCGGGGTGCGAGCAAGGAAGGAGAACTGACCGGCATCGTCGAACACGCCTCCCTCGCCATCCTCGCTGTCGTCGTCGTCCGAGCCAGCCCCGCCCGCCATCACGCCCTCGTCCTCGGTGTCGACCGACTCCATCTCGCTCAGGTCGTCAAATTCGGCCGCGGCGGCCGCCTCGTCTGAGTCGAGCGACGAGAGGTCGTCCTCCGAGTCGTCCTCCATCAGGTCGTCGTCGTCGGCGATCTCGGGCATCGATTTTTGCATGGCCTGGGGCGACACAGCGGCGGGTAGGGGAGGGGTCGTCAGACCAGACGCAGTCAAACAGCGTAAAGAAAGGACGCACTTTCCATACGGCAGCCTCCTCCGCGTCTGAGTTCGCCTCATCGTCGTCGTCGTCCTCCTCCGCTGCCTCTCCCTCCTCGCCACCCCGCGGCAGCGCCTCGTCATCGTCGTCCGACCCATCGGCCATGTCGTCGTCGTCGCCGCCACGGTTCTTGCGCTTTGCAGCCTTCTCGGCCATCGCTTTTGCGCGCGAGTTCTTCTGCGTGAAGAACTTGTGGAAGAAGAGCTGCAAAGGGGGGGAGGGGGGGGGTGTAAGATTGTGAGGTTCAAACTGAACCTGAAGGGTGATGGCGTAAGGCTAAGCAGACGCACCTGGTCGACCGGGACGTCCTCGACGGCCCGCCCCCAGAACTCCTTCGAGTTGACCTCAACGCCGTCGCCGGGACCCTTGAGGTTGAGCACGCCGCTCGAGCGGTCGCTGACGGCGGCGGGCTGCATGATGCTCGCTCCCTTGGACGCCTTGACCTTCTTGGCGTTGCGGTAGACGAAGCGGTCGAGGAAGTGGATGAGCGTGTTGAGGTTGAGGTCCGACGAGCCCGTCAGGGGCAGGTTCTGCAGCAGCTGCGATGCGAGGAGCGAAACGGAGGGGTGGAAGTGCGAGAGGAAGGGCACCTGAAGCACGTCGCACGGAATGTAAGCATCAGCAAGCCCGTTCGGTGCCAAAACCGACAAAAAAAAAGACGCACAAGCTCCCACAGACAGCTGTTCTCGGCATGCGCGTACTGCGGCTCGCGCTTGCGGCCGTCGTATGTCGTATCCCATTTCTTCTCGGCCTTCGCAGCGGCAGCGGCAGTCGCCGCCGCCTTGGTCGCTGACGACGAGCCCTCATCGTCCGAGTCGGGCGCGTCGACAAAGTGCTCGTCGGCATCGTCGTCCTCAGGCTCCGAGATGAGCCGGCGAAGGCCAGGGGCGGCAGTGAAGACCTGAACGATACAGAGCGAGAGGGGTGTTTGTCAGCACCTGCTCACGAGCGGACGAGAAGAAAAAAGAACGAACTTCGCCCATAAGGTACAGCGCGCCGCAGATGAACTGGGGCTGATGGAGACCAAGAATCTGCATGATGCGCTTGACGAACGCGGCCTGCCGGGGTAGGCTCTGGTCCGCCTTGACGGCCCTGAACAGCAGGTTGAGGTACAGCGCCTGCTTGCTGCTCCCTGCAAGGCGCGGGTCAAGAAGCGAGTCGTACAGCGTGCGGTAGAAGCGATCCGAGACCGTCGTCCGCGTGGACGAAACCTGGTAAATGAGCCCGAGCGCTTGGATCGAGATGTTGAACGTGCCGGAGTGGGTGATGCGGAACAGGGTGTCCATGTGACGCTCGAGACTGAAGGAACGGAAAAACAAGAATGGAGACAAGGTCAGCGGCAGTGACCGATATTGGAACTATGCCCGCGGAACATACGCAGCGTCGTCGATCTGCGCGAATGGGATGGCGCGGTTGACACCCGTCAGAACGGCGGCGATCATCTTTGCGTCCTCGTCCTCGACCTCGCCCTCTGCAGCGTCGTCCTTGCTCTTGCCCTTGCCCTTGCCAGCGGCCTTCCTGTTCTTGTACGCCTTGCCCTCGCGCTCGTTCTGCGCGCGCTCGTCGTCCGCCGCCTTGGCCGCGGCCTTCTCGTCCGCGTCCTGCTGTTTGCCATCGCCGAGGATCGCGCGGAACACGTCGAAGTAGACCTCGCACAGCCGGCCGGCGACCGCGCCGTCTCGCGCCGTCAGCGTCGTCTGGTTGAGCGTGATCAGGCCGTAGTAGCGCGCGTGGTAGTTGCCGTCGTTGCGCTGGACCGTCGGCGCGACGCTGGAGGCACCCTGCTTGCCGCCCTTCTTGCCCTTCTTGCCCTTGCCACCGCCGTTCTGCGCCTGCTTGGGCTCGGCCTTGGGTACGGGCGGAGCAAGGACAAGCGCAGCAACCTCGCGGACGACGACGGCCTTCATCGCCGGGTGCGTCTGCAGCAGCTGCAGCAGGTGGTAGCTCGCCCGGCTCGCGACCGTCCGCTCCGTGTCGCCGAGCTTGTTGGCGAGCAGCCGCAGCAGGTTCTGCTCCTGCTCGGGCTTCATCTTGAGCAGAACGTAGGTGAGGCCAATCGACTGCGTCCGGATGAATGGCAGCGTGTCGTGCGAGAGCGTCTGCGGTAGGAATATGCCAGTCAGTATCGCAAAGTGAGATGGGGGACGTGAGCGGACAGAGGCCCGTGAGCAACACGAACGCACCTCGAGGACCTGCAGGAGTGTAAAGAAGTAGCGCTTGAGGAAGTCCTCGAACGCCCAAAGCACCAGGTGTGCGTCCGTCGCCTTGGGGTGTGTCAGGTCCGGCTGGTCGCGCAGGTACCTGAAGGAGAGGAGACGGCAAAGGATCAGCTCCCTGGGGTTGCGCGTCGAAAGACAGATGCAGGAGAACGCACTTGAGCTTCCTATCCGGCGCACCGCCGCCGACGAACCAATCGACAACAGCCCTGACGACCCCAACACGCTCCTCCCGCCCGCCCATACGGCCGACCGTCCCCCCGTTTCCGCTCTCGTCCTTCTTCCAACCCATCATCCCGCGCAGCCCCTCGAGCGCACCAACATTGCGGATCGGGTCGGCCTGGACGAGCAGAACGAGCGCCGACAGCATGTCCGAGTGCGTTCCGCCGCGCAGAATCTTGGACAGGAACGACTTGTCCGCCGCAGAGGACGAGGGCGCAGGCTGGGTCGACGGCAGGGCCGCGAGGAGCGCCGAAGAGCGCGCGGTGAGCGACTTGAGGAGCGCGGGAGTGAGCGCAGGGTGCGGGGCCGACGTCTTGGGCAGCGCGGGCAGGTCCTGCGCGTACCACTGCGGAATGGGCGGGAAGATCTGTGCAGGCCGTCGGTCCACGAGGGAAAGGCGGTCAGCGACGGCTCGGCGGATGCGACGTGAGGATGCGAACGCACGTAACCGCCCTTCTTTGGCTTGCCCGCAGCGCCCTTTGCCCCCGCCGCGGCGCCCTCGACGAGTCCGACGAGCGTCTCGCCCTCCTTCGCCTTCTTCGCCTCGTTCTCCTTGCGCTCCTTCTTCTCCACCACCTCCTCCTCCTTCTTAGCCTTCGGCTTACCCTCGAGAACCATCTCTCCCTCAGACTCGGACTCGTCGTCGTCATCGTCCTGCTGGTCCAAGTCAGAATCATCCTGCGTCGCGCCGGCGGACGCAAGAGCGCTGAAGTCAAGCCCGGTCATGAACTTGGAAAGCTCCGACGAGAGCTGGGCCTGCAGCGAAGCACAAAGAGGTCAGGTGGGGAATCTCGATCAGCTGCAGAACCGCCAGGAGCAAGGAAATGCGAATTGCGGGCTGCCTCAGAGCAAGCGAAGTCGGAGGAGGGACTCGGAGGGTAGTGAGGTCCTCCCTCCTTCTCCATGCTCCTGCGAGCAGCGCCCGCATGGCTCCATTTGGCAGATGCCGACGCACCTCGTTGACCCCGGCTCCCGCTCCGGTGCCGGCAAGCACCTCGTCGTCGTCGTCGGCGTCCGAGTCGATGCCCTTGAGCAGGGCGAGGTCCTCGTCGTCGCCGCCGAGGTCGCGGACCGCAGCGGCGAAGGCGGAGGGCGCCGGTGCCGGCTTGTCGCCCTTGGGCTTATCGGCCTTGGGCTTGCTTTTGTTGGCCTTGTTGGGCGGCTGTGAGCGGGCCATCCTGTCTATAGGGGGAGGACGCAAGGCGGATGGATGTCGGCAGGTCGTCGGGACGCAGCAGTCGTTCAGCCCAAATTGCCCCCGTGCCAGCCTTGGTGGGAGAGGGTGCCAGGCTGAGATGCGTACTGGCGGTGCACACACTTCACACGCGAGTTCTTCTGCGCTTCGCCATGAGCTGTCGAGACACGGACAGAAGCGGGAGCTTAGGCTGCATAGGCGAGCGCTCAGGCTCAGAACGCAGAGCGAGCGAGAGGAAGCCCCAACTGACTTGCAAGGGCTGCGCACCGGCGGCCGCGAGAACCCATGCTCTCAGCCCAGTGGTCTCAGCGGCCACCCCCAAGGAGTGCCTGTCATGGAGCTTCCCCGCTGCGGGTGAGTGCGCATGCGAGAGGTCGGCTCGATGGAGGGGCAGGGTCGAACGAGGATGATGCATCATGATAAGCTGCAGGGCAGCAGGTGGAGGTGAGTACGCATGACCCGGCCTTGCCCCTGACCCTCCAACGACGACGATGGCCTCGCTGCTGCTGCTGCCCCTGCACGACTCGCTCGACCCTGCGACGCTCCTCCCGGCCATCGCTCAAGCCGCCCGCCAAGCGCCCGGCGACCTGGCCGTCCTTCTCCGCCTCTCCTCCGCATCCCCTCCCCCTGCCCGGCGCTGGAAGCCCTCCCAGCGTCTCCTCGCTGCGTGCTACTCGGCAGCCATCGCCGCCCGCGGGAACGAGAGCGTGCTCGGAGGATGGGAGGTCGACGTGCTCTTCTCGTGGGGCGCCGACGAGCGCGGTCGCTTTGGGACGGACGGGTGGGCGAACGTCTGGCGCGTTGAGGGCGGTGTGTCCCCGCTTTCTTCTGCTGAACGTCCATCTCGGCTGGCTCTGGCACGTGCTGACGCTGTCTGCCTGCCTGTTCTTCTCATACCTACTCTGGGTGGGCTCATAGACGACTCTCCCTTGCCACTCGGCGTGTCAGATGCGACCTCGCGCTTCCCACCGCTTTCTGAGTCGCCTGCGCGCCCTCCGCAGCCCGCCGACAGCGACGACGACGACGAGCTCGTGCCTTTCCCCGTCGTCGCACTAGGCGGTTCGTCTTCCTCAGTTCGGATCCCGCTCTAATCTTGGGACTGACCACTCTTCCTTCTCCGGCCGCCTCTGCGCGCCAAGGCTCGTTCGACCACCTGCACCCCGGGCACAAGATCCTCCTGTCGACCGCCCTCCTCCTCGCAACGCGCAAGCTCATCGTCGGCGTCTCCTCGTCGGCCCTCCTCGCACGCAAAGCCTTCGCCTCCGCGCTCGAGCCGCTCGACGTGCGCATGGCCCGCGCGCACGCGTTCTGCACGCGCTTCCTAGGCGAGAGGAGGGGGAGCGTGGAGCTGGTCGTATGTGAGATTACGGACGTGTACGGGCCGACGGCGACGGTGGCGGACGTCCGGGCGCTCGTCCTGTCGCGGGAGACGGTCGCGGGCGGGGCGGCTGGTGCGTTCACGCCATCTCTTTTCCTCCCCACCTTCTCGGCCCGGTCCTCCTCGAAGATGAGCGGACGCTAAGGCCTGTCCTCCGCTCGCTGATGTCGCAGTCGACGCCAAGCGCAAAGAGAACAGCCTTCCGCCCCTCCGGACCCTCGTGATCGACCTTCTCCCGTCCTCCTCACCTCCCGCACCTTCCTCAAACCCCTCCTCGCAAGACTCAACAGCGGCGGCGGCAGAGGCGGCAGCGAGCAAGGACGACGTCGCGCACAAGATGAGCAGCACGGAGATTCGGCGGTTCAGGGTCGAGCGCGGGCTGGGCCCGTGATGATCATGCGGCGCTTCCAAGTTACACGTTGCTTCGCCGGCTGGAGCGTCGGCGCGCTGAGACGCGGGTAGACGGCAGACATCAACTGTTGTAATAGGGCGGAAGAGATTCTAGTTTTTTAGCGGGCAGCGGAGGGGGGGGGGGGGGGGTAGAGAGCAAGGGCAAGAATCGTCCGTGAAAGCAGACAAGTGGTAGGGTCCAAGCACGCGCCCCCCCGCTCAGCAAGCCGGCGAGGACAAGGGGATCCTAACGCTCGTCGCCAGGCCCGAAAGCGACGTCTCCTTGTAGTGCGAGTGCATGTCTTTCGCGGTTTGCCGCATCGCCTCGACCGCCTCGTCCAGACTGACGCTGTGCAAGCCGTCGCCCGCGAGCGAGAGCTGGGCCGCGCAGACGGCTTTCACCGCGCCGAGCGAGTTGCGCTCGATGCAAGGGATCTGAAGGGAACAGGGAGCGTCGTCAGCAGATGTCTGTCTCCGTTGCGGGCGCGGGTGGGGGAGTCGTGCGAAAGAAGGGTGAAGGCGAAAGGGGAGGAGGCGAAAGGGGAGGAGGCGGAAATGGCCGCAGCGGTAGAGCACCATGGGCGCCAAACAGACGGCAACACACCTGAACAAGCCCCTCAACAGGGTCGCACGTCAGCCCCAGCGAGTGCTCGATTCCGATCTCAGCCGCCTGCAGGATCATCTGCGGCGTCCCGCCGAGGCAGGCCGTGAAGCCCGCTGCGGCCCTGCGTAATGCGCGTCAAAGTGTTAGCTCATACTCGCCTTGTGAGTGCGAAGGACATGATGGTAGAGGGATGATGGGGGGAGAGGGGACAGGGAGGGAACGCACATGGAGCTCGCCACGCCAACTTCGGCCATGCACCCCCCTTCCGCAGCGCTGATCGTCGCCCCCCGCTTGTAGAGCATCCCGACCGCGCTCGCGGTGAGGAGAAACGTCTTGATGTCCCGCTCGGGGTCGTCTGAGATGAACTCCTGTGGGTTCGAGCACGCGAGGGGTCAGCTGGCCTGGGGGAGAAAAAGGAAGATGTTGCAGACGGACCACGATGTACTTGAGCACAGAGGGGATGACGCCCGACGCGCCTGTGCACATAGCACACCGACCAAGTTGGGTCACCAGTCAGCATACTTTGCATTAGGGTCGATACGCGATACCAGCGCAGCAAGGGGAGGTGGAGGACGCACCGTTTGTGGGCGCAGTGACGATCCGCCCGCCCGCCGCATTGACCTCGTTGACCGCGATAGCCTGTATGTTCTCCTTGCATCAGCCTTCTTCTCCCGCTTCAAGTGGCCTGCCAAGGGGGTAAGTAGACTCACGTAACAGCTCAAGAAGTCGATCCCGGGGAACGTCGCCGTCCGTGTCGGCGTCGGGCTAAGCGGGTGGTCAAACGCACCCGTCACAATCGCCTTTGCGCCGTTGCGCGAGGTGAGAGGGATGGGAGGATCGGATGAGGAGGAGGAGGAAGAGGGGACGCCGATGGGAGAGGCAAGGGAGAGGGGCGCAGAAGGCGAAGGGAGGGACGGGGCGCGGGGTGGGGCGGTCAGGGAGGATGGGTAAAAGCCTGTGTCGAGATCGTTATGCCACTTGCTTTATCTCACTGGGATAGGAAGAGAAGTCAGAGGAGGCTTACCCTTGAACAGGCGCCGATAGAGTGCAGGCGCGCGCCGGCGAACACGAAGGCTCCCGGGCAGCGTCTCCTCCGCTACTCGCCCAACCTGCCTCAGCCTTTGCGCTCACTCCAAAAGCCCAAGAAAACGCACTGGACGACACGCCATCCCGAATCGAAGCGTCCATCACGGCCCAAAGCTGTTTCGGTCAAGGTGCATGAGCGCGAGCGCGGCAGAAACACAACGCGCAGAAGGGCGTACCTGCAGCAGACGGTTCGAGATCTCGTCGGACGTCATCCAACTGAGCTCGTTATTCCAAACTCTGTGAAGGATCAGAGACTTGGTGAGCCGAGTACAGAAACAAAGGAGGAGAGGGGGTGGATGTTACATCTGCGCGATGGTGAGCTGCGCATGGGGCCGGCCGAATTTTCAGTCCACATCAATTTGGAGGGAGAACAGCGAGAGGACGCACATTGTGTCTGCGAGTGAGAGCCTCTAGACTCTGTGCATTGTGGAACAGGTACTGTGGCTGCTTGTCGCCCTTGGCTTGGTGCGCCGTGCCGTCGCCCTCCTGCGCTGAGCCCGCACCCGCCTTCTCCTCGCGCGGCGGGGCGAGCTGCGGCGTACTTTTTTCGACAATGCCGTGCGTCTGGTCCCTCCTCGCCGTGCCCGCCTCGCGCTTGTTGATCGCGCGATAGAACAGGTTCTCGTCGACCTGCGTCCGCGCGTTGACGACGAACCCGCCGCCGACGCTGAAGTACTCGTTGGTGGCGAGCAGGTCGCCGGCGCCGTCGAAGACGGAGAAGCGCATGCCGTTAGGGTGCGTGGGAAGGGCCGTCATGGACCAGATCATGTCGGAGGACATAGTGTACGTGATCCGGTGCGCGCCGTTGAGAAGGAGCGTCGAGTTGGCAACGATCGCGTCGTACCGTGAGTTGAGGGTCGACGTCCTGCGCACCGAAAGTTCCATGCTCAGCGAATGGTGAGTGTGCAACGAAGAGCAGAAAGAGTTGCGCACTCGACCGTCTCGGGGTCATCTCCCTCGAGGCCAATCATGATCGCCTGAGGTGTCATGTGACTGCGCGGCGCGTCAGATTGTGCTTCACGGTCAGCCTTGCGCTGCTCGGATAAGAGAAGACCTAGCAGGAGCTTCGCACCCTTTGCCAGTTGCGGCCAGCGATCCATACAGGGCGACTTTGAGTGTGACGACCTGGTCGAGGAGACCGAGTTCGACGAGGTCCTGCCACGGGCGCGATGAATCAGCCCGATGGACTCGCCAAGCTGTCGAGGATTGTGGCACACCGTGACGAAGATCCTGTGCAAGTGCAAAGCAAGCTGTCAGTGAGACGCTCCAGTGTCATGATTCTTGCGGCTCGTGGTCCGCAATGCCCGCGCGCACCGGCAGACGCGAGCAGAGCAAGAACTCACTTCGCAGCCCGCATAGGCCCCACCGTATGGCTCGACGACGGGCCGACGCCGACGCTGAACAGATCGAACGTCGAAATGACGGCGTGCTCTGGCCTGGCCGCTGAGGACGGCTGGCTGTCTTGCTGTTTGACTTCCTGCCTTCCGAGGTCAGCCCGCACGCCGACGAAGGAGCTACGCGCGAGCGCGCCGTCGAGCGGAGCCTCGTGGTCCATAGCGAGGCCTACAGACGCGCTCACACACGACCTGCTGAACCCGCGTCCTTTGGTTGAGGGGACCGGGGGACGCGAAGGGTGGACAGGGCGTACCACGAGGGATGAGATAGGAGGACCGACGCAGCGGCTGCGCGCAGCGACGAGGCTGCTACTGCTGGCCGAGGGCAGCCGCAGCCGGGAAAGGGCGAGTCGCGGCTTCATGAGGGCTGAGGGGAGCGGTAAGACAGCCTGGAGATGGTAGGAAGGGAAGGCTGGATGGGTCAGGACCAGCCAGAGCTATATGCGGCTGGAGACCGAGCTGGCCGGCGGAGGAAGGTCGAAGGCGGCGGGGACCGAGCACGACGCGTCGACCAACACCGACCTCGTCTCTGCTCCTTGCCGTCAAGCCCTCGCCGATCCGAGTGACCCTCGCTGGCCTAGGAGACGCTATCTCGCCCGTCGACCGATCCCAGCCGCCAAGCGGGACTTCACTGCTTTACCCTCGCGCCGGCCAGCATGTCGGCCGCCTACCCCCCGCGCCAGTCCATGATCGCCTCCTCCTCCTCGTCCTCCGCCCCGAAGCTCCGGCACCTCGGCGCGCTCGCTGGCCATCTCGCACGCTTGTCGGCGACGATGGGGACGACGGAGCAGCGAATGCGGGACATGGACGAGCTGTTGCGGGCGATGCAGGCGTTGGGCGGTGGGCAGGCGGCCAAGTGCGTCCTTGTCCTCATCCATCCTCTCTCCTCTACTCCCCTTACACCCCAACCTCCCACATCAACTCCTCGTGAGCGAGGAAGCAGGGTGGCTGACAGAAGTGTTTGGCTCGCCAGGTTCATGGCCGTCGCGAAGCTTGTCGAGCAGGACCTCGAGAAGGAGCGCCTAGCGGAGGAGGCACTCGAGCAGCAGCAGCAGCAGCAGCAGCAGGCATAGCGGCATGTAGACTCGGTATGCTCTAGGAGAGGGCCGCGCAAGGGGTAGCGAAGGATGAGAGGGAGACGGCGCTTGAGGGCGCTTGACGACTGCGACGATCATGACCTTGCACACGATTGTCGTTCGCAGCCGGTGCCAGCCAACGCGTCACCCGCCCCCGCCAGACTTGCTCGCAGCCAGACGCTCGGCCGCAGAGAAGAAGCCCGCATGCATCCACCCCCTCCCCGCCTTCCCCCCTTTCAGCCTGTCACCCGCAGCACCGGCGCTCAGCCCGCGCGCTCTACACTCGACGCTAATCACTCGTCCCCGACCCAGCGCTCCGCAAGGTCACCGATCCCGAACGGCAGGTAGAAACGCTCGAGTCCGCGGTTGGCGTCTGTGAACGCGCGGAACCTGCCGTCGTCGACCGGGCACGGGACGTCAGCGACGGGAAGAAAGGAGGAGGACTAGGGGAGAGACGCACACCATGAAACACACGACGGCGAGCTCGAACAGGTTGTACACGACCTTGAGCCACACGGGGAAGATAAGCGCCAGCAGGAAATGCAGCAGCAGCAAGGGTGTCGTGAGCAACGCCGACTGGTACGCGTGGAAGCGGACCTGTGCGGTTGAGGGGGGTCGCGCGTCAGCGCTGCGCTCGCCAGAGGTCGTCAAAAGAGGATGGACGGACGAAATCATTTTGCGTCTCGAGGATGAGAAGGACGAGCGCTGCAAGCTTAGCCAGCTTCAGCACTGACCGGCGAGTAATGAAGGGATGTGCGCACCCGTGATCGGCCCCAGGCAGTACGCGCCCGCAGCCTCGATGTCGACCCGCCAGCCGAAGCGCGTCTCCCACGAGTTGGCCGCGCTACCGTCGCCTCCCTGCGCGGTCGAGGACGAAGGGCCGCCTGCGTGCGTCGGCAGGACCGAATTGGAGGAGGACGAGTAGGACGTTTGGGCTGTTCGGGTGAACCGCCGTCGTCAGTGCCTGCGCGGAGAGAGGGTCAAGGAGCAAGACACCGAACGCACCGTGTGAGGCGCCGCTCTGGTACCCGCCGCCAGTCAGAAACGACGATGCGTCACGGGTGAACCACGGCCGCTTAGGGCCCTTCTTCTTGCCGCCTGCTGAGGGCGCATCGTCCGGCGGGGGGAGGTCCGGAGGGGGTTGGTCTGCGCGGAAGCGGGGGGCACAAGCGGACGGGGTGTCAGCTCCGATGCGCAGACCGACAGCCGGCGGACGGGAGAGCTGGATGGGAGCGCAGAGCTCCCACCGGACGACGAGCGTGGTCTGCTGATCCAGGCTGCTCTGTGCGGGCGCATCGTTCCTCCTGGCCGGGTCGCCGCAGCTGGCCGAAGAGCAGCGCACTTGGAGCCGAGGGCCGCCACTTCCCCCGGTGCCGAGCCGTCTCGAGGGCCGGGCAGACTCACACGGTGCGAACGACATGCTGTCCTGCGTAGTGCTTGGGCGGTGAGGAGGTGAAGCGGGCGAGTGATGGTCGGGATCATCTCATCCGCCTCCAGCCAGCCAGCGCTTGCAGCCCGCGCTCAGGTCGTCCATCCATCCATCCATCCATCCATCCATGGCACCCGGATCGTTTGCACAGACGCATCCCGGCGCATAGCCAGCATCAGCTCTCGCTGCTCCCATCGGCGCCCGCTGCCGAGCTCGCCTTCAGCCCTCTCCCCCTCCCGTCGGACGATCTCCGGCTTCCCTCCCTGACCATCCTCCTCCAGCCCATCGAAAGATGCAGCGACTCGAGGCCTACTTCCGGGAACCTCCCTCCAGCGGGCCCTCCCGCTACGCGTCCTCATCGGCGTCGTCCTGGGCTTTCCCTCCCCCAAGCCCAACAGCGACCCTGCACGACCCTTTCCCCTACCGCGACACGTCGTCCGTCTCCTCCTCGCCCCGGCCGCACAGCGTTGCAACGTCCTCCATCCCAAACAGCGGGCCGTCTACCGACCCCCGATCAAAGCACTACGTGCGCTACTCGCTTGACCCGCCGCCGGACGGGAACGACGCATACCACCGCTTGGCAGATCGGCACGTCCGCGGGCAGATCGTGCGCAAGCCGGCGCGCGCGAAAGGGAAGGGCGCAGCGGCGGCTACTGGATCACCCGAGCCGGGGCTGGAGGACGGGAGCGCAGGAGTCGGTTCGGTGCTGCTGAGCTTGGGGAGGGGGCCGGAGGGAAGCGGGAAGGCGGTCGTCGTCGGTAATGATAGTACGTCGTCTTTACCTCCCCGCGGAACTGGCTCGTCCGTCGCGCTGAAGCGGCTGACCCCGTCGCCCTGCGTTACAGTCCTCCGCATCGTGCAGTTCGCACCTCCGCCCGACTTGGCCGCACTCCCTCCGCCGCCCCATTGGGTCCCCCTGACCTTCTCGACCTCCAACTTCGCCCCGTCCCCTCCCTCCTCGCTCACTGCGCGCCCGCCCGCCGCGATCGCCGCCGCGCCCCTTCCAGCGCCATACGACCGCAAGTCCAACCAAACGCGCCGGCGGTCCGTCCCTTCCTCGCAGAGGAGCCAGCCGCGCACACCGCCCCCGCCGCTGCTGTCCCCGTCCGAGCCAGCCGCGCCTGCTGCGGAGGGCACGGTGCTCGCCGAAGGCCCGGGTAAAGTGACGCTGCGCGAGGTGGCGTCGCTCAAGGGGCTCAGGGAGGCTACCGGCGGCAGCGGTGTCGTTGAGACGCGCTGGGGTTGGGGAGGGCAGAGTAGCCGGGTGTTCGTTAGTGGGCGGAAAGGGAACGTCATGATCTGGGACGTCAGCTCGCCGAACAAGATGCGTGAGTCTGCAATCCTGATGTCTGTAGCATCAGAGCGGTGAGCTTACTGCCGTTCTGCTGTCCGGTCAGAATCGAACATCACCGTGGATCCGACGCGCCGGCCGATCTCGGTCATGCGCTTCGGCCAACCTAAAGACTCGTCTCCGACAGCTACGTCGCTCATCACCGGCGGGCACGACGCCATCCTGCGGCTGTACGACTTCCGCACGCCGTCCTCCTCCGCCGCACTCTCCCACTCGCTCTCGCCCGCCCTCGCAAGCCCCATCACCGCGCTTGCCATCTCGCCGGCGAGCGCACTGTATGCCGCGCTTGGGCTCGAGAACGGCACGGTCGGCTGGATCGACTGGCGCAGGGCAAATAGGCTCGTCGGGCGAAAGTTCTCGGCCCATGGCGAGGGGGGCGTGATGAGTCTTGATTGGAAGGGGGACGGGCGAGGAGGAGGGGACGGGTGGATCGCGAGCGGCGGATTGGACCGCAAGGTGCACGTGAGTCGATCCCGTTCTGTCTCCCTTCTCGTGCCTGGCTTGACATCAACGAACCTCGGCTCTTAGATCTGGAACCTGAACGAGCCGACACGCCCTCTGCACCGGACCCTGCGCTGCGCCCAGCCAGTCTCCGACGTCCTTTGGCGGCCGGGGCACGAGACCGAGCTCGCCGTCGTGCCGTACCCCGCGCTCCACGGTGGTGCCGACGAGGTTGAGGATGCGAGCGCGGTGCAAATCTGGGATGTGAGGCGCGGGTTCTTCCCGAAGTACGTGCTTGAAGGCGGCGATGGCCCTGCTTCCGGTGCGTCACATCAGAGTGCCGTCTGAAGATATGTGAGCTGACGTGTCTGCGCGCACTCAGGCGTTGCGTGGAACGACCATGGCTCGCTCTGGGCGGCGTACAAGACGGGCACGCTCGTCCAGCACGATGTCCGACATCACACCGTTCCGCTGCAAGACCTCTCGGGCACGAGCTCGACCTGGACCGCTGACGGGCACCTCACCTTCCTCGCGCGGCGGCAGCACGACGGCGAGCTACCGTTCGACGACGTCTCGCCCCTTTCCAGCCTGAACCACGACGACGTCCCGCAGAAGTCGATCCGGGACGACGTTTACGATCCGGACCAGCTTGCAGTCGAGGTCTCCGTCGACGGGCTCGGGTCGGCCCGCCTGGCGGCGCTGGCGGGGACGTACCGCATGACGGGTAAGGACCCGCGCGCGACGTGTCGCAGGAACGCACAGGTCGCGGCGGGCGCGCAGGCGTGGCAGGACCATCAGGTGTGGCGCTCGCTCGAGGGGATGGTCGATCTGCTCCTGAACGTGCGCGAGGCCGAGGCAGCGAGGAACATCAAGCCTGCACCGGCGGTCGCCTCTGCGCTGCAGGACATTCCCGACTTGTACCTCCCGCCTCCAAGAGGGACATCGCCGGCAAGGAGCCGAGGAACGGGGCCCGCTCACGCGCTGCGCGACGAGAAGCGGGCGGCTTCCGGCTCGAGAGGGCCCAGCCGGTCCCCTCTCCTTCGCCCGACGCACGCCAATGACCCCAGTGTATCGCGTAGGTACAGCAACTTGGACGCTGAACGACCGGCGCCACCGGGCGGGGTGTATGCCCCGGCCTTTGCTGTCGGGCTTGGCCTCGCGGTCGAGGACTCCGACCTCGAAGAAGCCGTGACGCTCTCGAGCGACTCGGAGGAAATCGAGTCGTCCTCTTCCTCATCGTCCGAAGACCAGCTGCAGACGATCCCGATCCCGCGCCAGTCGCGCTCGAAGCGGTCGTCATTCTCGTCCCGGCGCCCGTCGTCATCGTCCCAAACGCGGCCTGCGTTCGCCTCCCCGCTTGCGCCGCACACGAGCGTCTCAGCCTCCCTTTCCTTGCGCCAGGCCTCGCCGCACCCCAACCCACGCTCGTACCTGCGCCAGTTTCAGGCGCGCGCGTCGCCCCCGCAGAAGGCGCGCTCGAACGGCGGCGCGTCGGACGACGACGACGACACGCCGCTCGCGGGCAGCCCCCAGCTGTCGGACGACGCGTACGGTGTGGACCCTTACGGGACCGGCTACGGGCTTGCCTCGTTCATGTCGTCCACCAGCAACGCCACCGTCACGGCGGCCAAGGCTACACCCATCGTTGAAGCACAAACCAGCACTGCAGCGGCCCGCGCTCCGCCCGCTCGCGCTCCTCCTTCGGTCAAGGCATCGCCGAAGCCACCTCCTGCGCTTGCAGGTCGCCGTTCCTCCGTTCCCGCCATCGAGCCTCTCCCGACTCGCCTGCGTACGCGCCGCGAGTCCGAGCAGCAACGGCAGGCAGCAGCTGTTGCTGCGGCCCACCCAGCACCGCCTGCTCGCGTGCGGCAAACTGAGCAGAGCACGCTGCTCGACCTACAAATGAGCAGTCGGCGCGCAGTTGACGCCTTTATCACGGAGTACCTCGACCAGGTACGTGCTCCTGGACTTCTTGGGCGTTCAGCTCCTCCTGGCTGACTTGCTTTCCGTTCATCTAGGGCAACCCGCAGATGCCGAGTCTTATCTTCATCGTGTGCAAGGATCTCATTCCCTTGTCTCGTCGGCGCGCCTCGCGCTTCATCACCGCGTACTACGGTGCGTTTCTTTTTTTCGGATTGCCGAGCTTTGCTGACCTGCTTGTTGTCGCAGAGCTTCTCATCCATTTGAAGCTGTACGTCTTTGCGGCTAAGCTCCGGAAGCACTGCGGCCTGCCGAACGTGCAAGAGGCCGTCCGCGTACGTCCCTTCTTGCGAACCGTGCGATCGTGTCTAGAATTGAGACGCCTTTCGCCTCGCAGCACAACACGACGACGTACCTCTCGTGCCCTCGCCACCCAAGCAACCCGCTGCCGTACGAGGACCTCCCTGCGCCCTCGTCGACTATAGCCTGGTGTGGAGAGGACAGCAAGCCGGCGATCATCTGTTGCTTCTGGTGAGCCCCGTCATGCCAGCCTTCCGCCAGAAGATCGTCGCTCACAAGCTTCATAACTTGTTTAGCTCGAAAGCCGTCCTCGGCACGCTCGCGGGCTGCGACCGCTGCGGACATGGTGGCCACTGGGTGCGCAGCGTGCCTCGTTCTTTTTGTTCACTGTCTCTGACAACCTCACGATCTGCACAGGCCTGCATGGAGACATGGTGGAAGACGGAGAGCGAGCCTCTATACCCCTCTACCAGTGTCCACGACGCCTTACCTCCTCAAGGGCCCGACACGCCGCCCGCGCTCACGCCCGGCACCGGCGGAGCAGGAGGAAAAGGCAGCGACTCGTCGCCGACGACCCCTGCGCAGCTTCCTGCGCGGAGCGAGGCGTCGGGCGACGGCTTCGGCGGGTGGTCGGGGGTGGAGGGCGAGGGCGGCGTCGTGCCGTGGGGGTGGCACTGCCCGACAGGGTGCGGCTGCCTGTGCGCCGTCTCGCATGTCGGGCCGCCGTCCGGCGCGCTGCCGCTCACTTCGCAGAGGTCGTCGGTCACGTAGGGATCTCATGGCTTGCGTGTACGACGGATCATGCTGCGAAGCAGGCACGAAGGAAGACCATTCAATCGTGGTCGTCCTCGAGCTCGCCAGGGCAGTCGCGCTCGAGCGCCTCGTGGTCGCCGTATGCGAAGCCGCAGAAGAAGCAGTAGTTGTACTCCTCGCGCAAGTACTGCAGGGTGAGCGGCAGTCGCTGCGAGGCCTGAGAGAGGGGTCGGAGATGCCGTCAGCGGGCGATCAAGGGTAGCAAATATGGAAGAGGCACATACTGGAAGCACAAGCAACTTGCGCGCTTCGGCGGCGAGAAGCGTCCAGTCCTCGCTGTCACTGCTACCCTCGTCCTCCGCCGCCGGCGCAGGAGCCGAAGACTCGGTCGTCCGGGCACGGTCACGAGCCTCCTCCCTGCCCTTCTGCAGCGCTCCCAGCCCCATTTGCCCGCCGACCTCCTCGTCTTCGTCCTCCAGCCCGCTTCCGGCGAGCGGTACGAGCGTATCGGCCGCCATCTGCGCCTTGAGCAGCGCGGCCTGCGACTGGTTCTCCTCGGCCGAGTAGGACTGGATGACCGGCATGGGCGGGAGGAGGGAGAGGGCCTCGAGCAGCGGCGGGGGGAACGTCATAGGATCCGACGGAACAAGGTGCAGGATCGAGAACTGAGGGAGCACATCTTCATCAGCGACGCAACAGGGGTAGGTGTGAGCATGGAAGGGACGCACACCCTTGTCATCGCGCGCGTCGAGCGAGAGGACCGTCTTCTGAGCGCTCCGCAACTGACCCTCGGATTTGCGCTCGGCGTACTCTGCACTGCCGCGGGAGCGATACTGCGAGGCGTCGAACGGCGCGATGGTGGTTGGCGGAGGAAGCGCAGGAGCGGCAGAGGCCTTCGACGTGCCCCCGATACCTCTGCGGCCTGCGACAACACCCAGATGTGAGCGAGGTAGCCTCGTCGTTTAAGAGCCGCACGCACCAGCCCAGATGGAGATCGATAGCGGCTCGAGCAGTTGACCGCCCTCCGACCTGAGGGTTGAGGAAGAGGCCGACTGCGCGGCTGTCTGATGATCACCTGCGGCCATGGGCTCCTCAAGCCGCCTCCTCTTGCTGCTTCCCAGCCCACCCCGCGCGCCTTCCTCCTCACTCTCGCCTTCGGCGTCCTCTGGTGCAGGCGCAGATTCCTTCGGCGGCGCGTCTTGCTCCTTCCCAAGCCCCTTACCCGCGTCGAACCCCATCTTGAGCATCATCTTGAGCCCGACGCCGACCTCGCCGCCGTCCCTTTCCTTCGCGAGCTCCTTCTCAATCAGGTTCGTCCGCAACCCCTCCTCCCGCGCCTCCTTCTCGCGCAAAAGCGATGGCTTGATCCGGTGCGCCTCGACCTTGGCCTGCGAGGCGGCGGCCGCGCGCCGTCGCCGTTCGGCGTACGTCGTGCTCGACGACGGCTGCGGGGCGGCCTCCGTCAGGAACTTGTCCGACATGAAGTCGTCTTCGGAAGAGTCGGACATGCTGGAGGCGTGACTGGGGCTGACGGAGGGAGTGGGAGGGGAGGGGCGTCGACCTCCTGGTGACGTCGGTTGGCGGCCACTGGTAGCTCTAGGGGGACGCGCGTGCAAGCGGAACGCGGGTGTGGACGACGGAAAGCTGCTGTTGAGACCGCTCCGGCGGAGGCCAAGGTCAAGACGGATGTGCGGACGGGCGTACGCGGTCTTGCTGCAGACTGGGATGCTGCAGGAGGAGGCGTGGATCGGGGGGCCAAGTGACGGTTCGGAACGACAGACAGCTGCTCGACAGGAAGCTGCTGCTCAGCCTGACCCTGACCACCACCTCGCCTTCCCTCCTGCTCCTGCCTTCCTCCCTCCCTCCCTCGCGACCCCCATTCCAGCACCTCGCTCAGCTGTACCCGGACCCATGGCCACCCCTCTCCTCATCGCCCTCGGCGCCCTCGGCGCAGGACTCGGCGGCCGCATGGCCCTCCAGCGGATAGCAGCCCGCGGCAAGACGGGCGTCGACCAATGGGTCAAGGGCGGTTTCCAGACCAAGATGGACCCCAAGGAGGCGAAGCAGATTCTCGGCATCAGGTGCGTACCAGCTGTACTGCAGGAGCGGTGTTGAGGGGAACTTTCAAGCGACGACGACGACGAGACGTTCCCCGGCTTCGCTCCTGCTCCATGCTCGGCTACGCTACTCTAAACCAAACCGCTGATCATGATTATGTTGCAACTCTCTTGTCTGAAGGGACCCGATGACTGTTAAGAAGGTCAAGGAGGCGCACCGCCGAATCATGATTGTCAACCACCCGGATCGAGGAGGAGTGCGTCCACTTCCCACCATAGCTCATTTCGTTGCACCGGTGCTGACCAACCGTTTTGTGCCCTCCGCAGTCGCCGTACCTGGCATCCAAGATCAACGAGGCGAAGGACATGCTGGTGCGTCCGCCATCCTCCTTTACTCGCTCCCTTGGGCCTTGCTAACGTCGCTCGGGGCTTCGCTTACCGTATACTCTTGCAGGAGAAGTCCGCGCCCAGATAGACTGACGACCCAATTTCATGACACTACTCAGCAGCACGAGGCATATGTGCCGTCAGTCGAGCACACCCTAAATGCATCAAAGACGGCGCGGAGGGCGAGGAAGGCTTGCCATCGTGTGACTGCGCCTGAAGCGCCTTCACTGGGCTCGGCCAACCTTTGCCCTCCTTTTCTCGAGGGTCAGGCGCTTACAGGCCATGCATACTGTCCGCGCCTTGAATGTTCGCGTGGTCTCGCCGCCTTCCTCCTCCCAAGCGTCGTCGAGCGAGCCACTTGTGCGAATGAGTACTCTTGTCGCTGTCCCGCGCCACTTGCTCGCCAAATTCGAACAGGCTGTTGCCAGTGCTGCAGCCGCCTCAGAACCTGAACCAGACTCCATCAGTGGCCCCCCTTTCCTTTCCCCTACAAGCTCGTCAACGCTCAGACAGCGATGGCACCCGCTCCAGTGACGGCGGTCGACCCGCTCTCGTCTGCGGCGGCGCTCATCCGCTCGCTCAAGGCGCCCTCGCTCTCGCCCGAGGCCAAGGTCGACATCGCCCTCGCCGCATGGTCCAAGACGGACCTTTACATCCCGGCCAAGCGCGGGCTGTTCCTCGAATGGGCCGTGGGTACCATGGGCTCGCCGGCTGGAGGTGCGGGCAAGAAGGGCAAGGGGAAGGAGAAGGAGAGCGCGTCGCCGTAAGTCCCTTCGTCCAGCTAAGGTTGGAGCAGCCCCTGCGGGCAGGGAGACCGCCTGGGCGTTGCTATGAGAAGCCATGTGAGCTGACATCCATTTCGTTGCTCAGTGAGGGCTTGGATGCCTTGCCCTTGACCTCGCGGAGATACTGGGAGCTGCTGGACCTCCTGCTGGCGCCGTCCGCTGCCGACTCGTCGTCCGCGTCCTCCGTCCTTCCTCCGACGCTTCCTACCCTCCTCCCTCAGCTCTTCAAGCAACTGTCGGCACAACCCTCTTCCTCTCTCACGCCAGAAAGCTCGCTACCGTACGCACAGCTCCTCGGCGTCTTGGCTAGCCCGGCGAGGAAGCTCCTTGCGCTCGTCCCCAACGTTGCCGAAGTGCTGCTCGACCTGCTCGGCGAGGCGCTCAACTGCTGGCAAGCCCTGGCGTTGCCGCAGGAACAGGCAGGAGACGCATGGTCGGATGTGTTCGGGGTGTTGATTGAGGAGTTAGAGGAGGTGCTGCCGAATAACCTTACTCGGCGCAAGGTACGTATCTTCTCGCTCTCCCATTCCACCCTGGCACCCAAACACCAACGACGCAAGCTTTCAGGGCGCATGTCCTGTCAGCCACGTCCGAAATGATGAACAAACCAAAAACACAACCTAAAACTGATTTAATGAAGCTGAGCCTTCGGGCGCTGACTTCACGTTTATTCTACTTCTGATCCCTCCTCCCGCCCTTCTATTTCCCTTTGCAATCCTGTCATGATATTTCAGTGACTGCCTACTGACTCACCTTGATGTTCGTCTTCACAGATCGCGCAGGCGCTCGTCAAGTCGCCGTCTCTCCCACACATCATCACTCTCCTCGGCTCGCTTCCTCCCAGCGCGCCTCTGAAATCCTCCTTCCTGCACCTCCTTGCTTCCCTACTCTTCCCCGTCGACGTCCTCAAGGCATATGTTGCGCCTGTCCAGCCACCTCCACCACCACCGCGGACCTCTGGCAAGCCGAGAGCGCCTCCTGCACCGAAGTCCGCGCCAGAGGTCGCACCGGAGGAGAAGGCACTCCTGAAGCTCCTTGCGGGCCTTCTCACCACCGCCCCTGGGTCCACCCTTTCGTTCCTCCCAGAGCTGCTGGACATCTTCACTCAGCTCCTCGCGACGCACCGACATGCCCTCTTCCCCCTCCCGTCCCACCTGCGCATTCCGCCCGAGGTGCACGCGTCGGACCTGATCTCGAAGGCGACGCTGCGCTTCCTCGCCGCCCTCACGTCGCTCATGAACGACTCTCCGCGCGCAGGGGATGGCGCTGCGCGCTGGGCGTGCCGCAAGGGCCTGTGGGCGGTCGTCGAGGATCGGGGCAAGGTCGGGCGCGGGTACGAGGAGGCATCGACCGGCTTTGGTGAGATTGGCAGCGGCGGGTGGAGGGAGGAGGCTCGCGGTGTGCTAGAGGGCGGTATCAGGCGACTTGAAGGGCTCAAGGGCCAGCAGGACGCAGCGGCCGAGCGGGATCAACTCATCGAGACGCTGGCCATCCTCGGCAGGATGGACCGCGAGCTCATGGACCCGTTCCTCAAGCGTTTCCTTGTCGCTGTGGCTACCGTGGGTTCATTTCTCGGATCCTCCGCTTAACCTTTTCGCTGACCTCCCCGTACCTTCTTTTGCAGATCCCGACACCACACGCACCTACCGTCGACTTTCTCGGCTCGCTGCAGGACTACCACCGTCAGACGCGCACGCTGCCTGCGCTAATGGCCCTTCTCTTCTCGGTCATCCCGGTCGCCGCCGTAGGCGCCGATCAAGCGGCCTATCGTCAGCTTTGCCACGGCCCGCTCTTTGACAGCGGCTTCCTCGGTCAACTCGGCAAGGGTCTCGCGGGCTTCCTCGGTGTGCAGGGTCAGATCGCCGAAGGCCTCGAGGAGATCAAGGAGGTTTTCAACGCCGCCACTGCGGAGGTTCGCGCCTCACTCGTCAACGCATCCGCTGCATCAGAGATGGATGTCGACGGCGAGCGCAAGAAGAAGAAGCGCAAGACCAAGTCGACGTCCTCGGGGCCAGCAACGGCCGCAGCCGTCACCCTGTCGCTCCTCTCGCGGCTCGCGCGTGTCTACCTCACTTCGTCGGCCAGCCTGCTCACGACGAACCTCCCATCCGCGCTGCTCGCAAACCTCAAAGATCTGTACCGGCAGATCATGGCCGACGTTGCGCTCCCCCTCGTCGGACTCGGGTTGGACGCATCTGCCGACTGGGCGGGCGAGATGACGCTTGTATCCGGTTTGCGCCTGTGGGGCGCTCTTCAGGGCGTTGCGTCTGCCGAGGGTGATGAGCTGGACGAAAACGTCGTTGGACGCTTGGGCCAGATCGCTGCGGAGAAGAGCACGGGCGGTGAGGCGGCGTACGAGGTTGTGAGTACCCCTGACTACCTATCATCACTAGCAGCCAACTCACTCCTCTTGTCTGGACAGGTCCGCACTCTTCTGCGCAACCTGCTTCTGCCGTCGATCGAGATTTGCAGTCACGAGAAGATCATCGACAACACGCTCTACCTTCTCTCCAAGTCTTCATCATCGACGGACGAGTGGAGCGGGTGGGCGTGCGACCTCGACGACGAGTCGGGCAGGTGCAAGGGGCCGCTGTCCATCGCGACGTGGAGTGTGCTCGTTGAGCGGGGGGGTGAATGGCTGGGCGTCATCGAGTACATTCTCTGCTACTCTAAGAGCACTCAAAAGCGCGCAAGGCTGACGCTCTCACTTTCTGCAGCTTCCGCGCCTCCCCAGAGCAGCTCAAGAAGCTCGCACACCTCATCATCTCGTCCTACCACTCCGTCTCGGGCGCGGTCCATTCCCGCACCCTGCACACTCTCACCAACCTCCTGCTGCGCCAGCCGCCCTTCGCGGAGCTCGTCTCCCTTCGTCAACACATCATTTCCGAGCTCGACACCTACACGGACCTTTCCTCCGGCACGCCTACGGCCTCGCAGAGCTCGGCGTTCGACTTCCTCCTCTCGATGCCGATCGAGTACCTGCCCAAGCCGCAGCGCGTCGAGCTCGCGCAGCGCGCGCTCAAGCTCGAGCGCGCCGTCAAGCTCATGAGCGCGAAGGGCGTTGCTGCGCATGAGCTGGCAGAAAGGCGGCAGGCCAGGGAGGTCCTGCGGCGCTTCGCAGCGTCCGTCTTCCGCGAGGCCAACGTACTTAGCAGCGCCGTGCGTGTCTTGTTCCTCAAGTGAAGAGAAGCTGCAGCTAACGAGTCATTTTCATTCGTTTCTGTAGTCCGTCGACCAGGCTATTCTCGACTACCTTATGGTGCAAAGCCCGACGGACTACCTTGAGCACGACTCGCTACTCAGCCAGTCACTTGAGCTGTCTACCCAGTCCCTCCTCAAGAGCTTTTACAAGTGTGTCCTTGTCTCTATAGATCTGAGCGCTCTCGGCTGATCGTGACTTCTCGCTTCACAGGTCGGTGCTGCGACGTGCGTCATCCGACGAGGTTGCCCGACTGGTCGGTCGCGCCTTTCACGAGGACGTTCTAGGCCCGTTCCAGGAGTCGATGGCCTCGCTCGACGCAGAGATCCTTGTCGAGGATGCCGAGGACTCGTCCTCTGTCATCGACTTCCCCGTGCGCAGCGCGCTCTTGCTGCTGTCGACGATCAAGGAGGAGACACGCGACTCTTCGAAGTACGTCTCGCGTGTTCTTATTGATCCCGTGCACCAACCTGACTTCCCCTTTCGCTCGCAGGCTACCGTCCAATCTCAAGCTCGCAGACCTGACCGAGGAACTTCGCGCCTCCCTGGAACATGGCCTGCAGGGTCTCGCGGGCGTCGCTGCTTCGGCGCATAGCACAGCAGCCCTCATCGACCTCGTCTCAGCTTTGACGACGGTCAAGAGCTTCCTGCACTGGGCCGGTACAAAGCCGTCCCGTGAGTTTGCTGTCTCGTAGCCGTTGCTAAGACTTTGGCTGACACTCTCACTGCCTCAGCTCTTCCCGCTCATCTGCTCAGCTCTGGCGTCACAGTGCGGGACGACGCGACGGCGCTCAGCGCAGCCCTCTTCGACCTGCGAGTGGTCGAGCTGCAGGCCATGAACGAGCACGACCGCCCGGCCGCCATTCAAAACCTGGTCTCTTCCTGGATCGTGGCTTACAACACGAGCCGACTGCAAGGTGCGTATTGAAGATCACAGGCAACAATGCCCGCGGCTGACGAACCTCTATCTCCTCTTCAAACAGGCAACAGCGGCGACCTCCTCGTGACCGCCCTGCACACCTTTAGCAAAGCTCTGACAGCCGCCGAGCGAACGGCTGTCGTTGAGCTATTTATCCGAGCTGCAGTGTCGCCCTTGGCTCACGCCAATGTGGTTGAGGCTGTCCTCGCTGGCGCAAACTACATCCTCAAGGACGGTGCCGAGCGTGCGTTTCTTCCCCGCTCGCTGTTTCGTTCAACCTAGGCTCACGCCAATCCTATCGTCGCTGTCAGTCTCTAACAGGCCGATCGTCACCGCCCTTCTGGACGCCGGCCGGCTGCTGATCAACAAGCCTGCCAGCTGGGAGGTCGTCTCGCAAATGGTCACGGCCATGGGGACGATCTGCTCGGACAAGGTGCGTCTGCGGCGAGCGATCGTCTTTGCAGATGGGCTGACCTACGTCCCTCTCTCGCCTGAAGGCATCGCACCTCCACGCGGAGGACGTCGGCGTCCTCCTCTCAATCCTCTGCATCGCGCTCGCGCCGCGGATGTCCGTCGACCTTCTGCCCACGCCCACCACCCTGTTCGCCGTCTTCCACCAGGTCACAACGGCGGCGACGTTCCTCGTTCGCCACCGCCGCGACCTCGTCTCGCACTCATCGCCGCATCTCTCCGCTCTCCTGTTGCGCCTCATTGGCTGCCTGCGCACGGTCCGTCCGAATCTCGGCGGGCGGCAGCAGCGCCTGCTGTCGAACTCGCTCCCCGGCTGGCTAAACGTCAGCTCGCAGCCGCTCGGGGCGGACGAGGCGAAGGCGCTTGCACGACTTCTCACGTCCTTGACGGCGAAGACGATCCCACGCGTGCCTGCACACCTGCAGTCTGTCTCGTCGAACCAGAAGGCGGACTCGCTCGCGGCGCCGCTAGCGAAGCACGCGCCGTTCGTCCTGCTGGCGTACATCCGGCTGCTCACAGACCTTTCGAGCATCGTGCCGCCGCTCATCAGGCGCGAGCTCGAGCCTGGCATCGGCGCCGTGTGCGAGATGGTCGGCGAGCGCGACCGTGATGCGATCATGGTCGGCGGCGGGCTCGATGCAGGCGGAAAGGGCGTGCTCAAGATGGTCTGGAACGAGTGGGAGGGTAAGCGCTACGTCGGACGTGGCTGAGGCGCTCGGGATGATGATCATGCTGTTATGTCTCATGGTATCGGGCGTGAGCCTGCAGAGCAAACGGGAAGAGGAGCGCGTCGCAGCCTGGTTCGGGACAGCGCACCATCTCGCCCTCGGCGCCGTTGCCGTTCTCATCGTCGGCCTCCACAGCCGTCTCATCGTCGACCCCCACCACCGACTCTGCACCGTCGTCCGCCACCCCCGCGGTACCAAACGCGTCACCTGCACCATCTTCAGGTGGAAGCTCCGGCTCTTCTTTTGGTTCAGGAGGAAGGGCCCCCTCCTCGTCGGAGTCGCTCAAGAGATCGATGACCTCCAACGCGCTCGACGCCGACTCCTTCCTGCGCTTGGCCCCTGGCTGTCGCTTATCCTCCTCCATCGCGCCGTTAACGTCCGCCTCGCTCAGTCCGTACTCATCCAGCACCTCCGCACGGACGTCGGCCGGTAGCGAGACGAGCATCGCGAGGTCGAGTTCAGGCGGGACCAACTTGCGCTTCTGAGGGCGGGGTGGGCCGCAGTTTGAGAGGAATGAGGAGAGGGTCTGGTCGGGTGCGGCTGGAGGGTGAGGGGAGAGGTTGACGGCGGCCCAGTTGATGCTGCAGAAGCACAGAGAAATCTCAGCGAAGTACCAAAGGACGGAAGGGCGGAAGTGGAAGAGGGACGCACACGTAGATCTCGAGCCCGTCGTTGCCCACCTGCTTGTCCAGGAGCGCCTTCACCAACCCACCCGCAACTCCGCCCAGCCCGTCCCTGCCATTCACTTTTCCCTCAAGCAGCTCAGCTACTCGCTCCTCAACCGGCCGGTCCGTCTCGAACACCCCCGCAGGTAAAGACGCAGACTTGGATGTGCGGGCGAAGGCGGGCGAGTCCCATGAGCGGCGGAGGGAAAGTCGGAGGGTCTGAGGGTAGCGTGCCCACCGCGCCGTCTCCCGCGCCTTGCCCTTTGGGCCGACCCGTATGGGCGAAGGCGCTCGAGTGAGCAGCAGCTCGTCCTCCAGCCTCCTGACCAAGTTCTCCAGCAGCCTCCTCGCGTGCGCCAGAAACTCGATCCACCGCATCCCGCCGCGCTGGTTGACGGTGCCCGCAAAGCTGTCCTCGGTCGAGATCTGCGCGGGATACTCGGGCGAGGGCACGACGGGCGCCGGGTCGTGCCCGTGCAGCAGACTGTGGAGGATCGGCGCGAGGCGGGGGGTGTAGAGCTTCTGGAAGTCTGACAGGGCGAGGGTGGAGCGGACGAGAGCAACGGACGGCGCGGTTGGAGGGTTGCCGTGCTCGTCGACAGACAGCTTGAGGACCAGCGTATCGACGGTAGAAGAGCCGAATCCGGGAATCTTGCGGATCGGCATCGGGTCCAGAAAGTCCTGCACATCTTCCTTCGTCGCCTGTGCAGACAGGGTCGTTTGGTCTGCCGGCTTATGAACCGACGCGAGCAGTTTGGAGAGAAGCTTGGAGGGCGCTACTCCGGCCGAAGATGTGAGGCCGATCCGGTCGAGGATGAGCGACCGGATATGGGCGGCGATGTGGGACGTGACGTGCGTCTCGAGCTCGAGGCCGGATGGGGAGGAAGAGCTGGGACTTGGCGGCGACGGCTTGTCCGGCAGGATATGCCCCGCGTACGCGTCGGCGGCGTACCAGAGCCCCTCGTCGCTTTGGAGCGCCATCCACGTTCTATTGTCATCTTTGGGGCCGTCGGCAGGTGCAGCGACCTGTGCGCGCACGAGCGCCGTCACGTCGATGAAGAGCTCGTCCATGCCAAGCTTCTCGACCTTTGCCGACGGGCCGAGTACCGCACGTACAAGCTGAAAGACCCGCGTCGAGTACGCGCGGTAGTTTGTGAGGTCTGATCCGTCAACGATGCGCATCTCTGGACCTGCCCGAACATGATCAAATGTCAATACCAGGACTGGAGCGGGTGGAAAAGCAACGCACACTTCTCCTTCGCTTCACGCAAGCCCATCAACTTTCCCACCCCTTGTGCACGCGCCTCATAAGAGCAAGTCGCTAGGATTCCCTTTTGCTTGATGCCAACAGGGACGCCGACGAGCGAAGGGTTGCGCAGGCGCTCAACGCCGACGTACTGTGCGGGCCAGAGAGAGCATGAGGCGGATCAGCTTGGCTGCTACAGACCAGGCGGGGAGGTAGGACGGACAAAGTTGTCGAGGTCGAGCGCGATGATGTGTCGGTGCTCGTGGCGACCGAGCGCCAGCATGCCGTAAGACTCTTCACCGGCAACGAGTTGCTCGAGGTGCAGCGAGTGGTGGTCGGCGCGCAGCAGCTGATGGTCGGGCGAGGCAGAGAGCCTTCAGCTCGGCAGCCGATACTGGTGTACCCGCAGACTCACCCGACCGAGCGTCCCTTTTCAGCGAGCAACCTGAACTGGAAGCGGTCCGAGCGGTCGAAGGAAGAGGAGATAGTCTGAGCGACGGACGAGCACCTTGGTGTCAGCCGGCATCCTTCTCCTGGTATCGCGCTGCCGCTTGCCTCATCACAGCAGCTACATGAGCTCATCAGCGGGCAGATCAGCGCACCTGCAGCTTCTCGGCTTGATGCTGTTTACCCTGCGCCGGAGCAACCGGTAGGGGTGGCCGTTGCAAGTCTGACCTGACGCGCGTGGTCTGATCAATCAGCCGAGGGGGTTGCGCTATTCGATTGATATACGACTAATCAACAATCCAAGCGGGACGCGACTGTCTTTGTCGCGTTCAGTCAACATGCCGCCGACGACACGCACCACCCCCCCGCCTGCACCCTTCCTCCCGTCCGTCCCAGCTCTTCTCCCATCGACAGCAATGGCCTCCCCGCACATCTCGCCCCTCCACCACCCCAACCAGCAGGCGACCGTCGTCCCGCCCCAGGCCCCGCTCGGCAGCAACGGAGGTCGGTCCTGCTCCCTCCTCCAAGCACTCACTCAGCAGGTGCTGCATTAGGACCTTTGCCGGACTGCCTGGTGGCACTCGTTGCCTGCCCGGCTTGCTCGCATGCATCTGTCAGGCTGCTGCTGCAGGCTTGAAGGGCGTGGAGGCAGGTGCCGGGTGGCAACGGCGGCTGGTCGAACTTCGCTCGCTCCACCAGACACATCACTCAACACCCCCTCTGCACCGCCTTACTGAATCTCCCTCTCTCCCTCGGCCACGCAGCTCACAACGTCGCCGTCAACTCGCCGTCGACGATTGCGATGGGCGCTACGCTCGGTGCCGGTCAGAAGGCGTTGCTGCAGAAGCGGCTCGCTAGCAAGTGAGTGCTGCCTTCCAAGGAGGTTGGGTGCTTGCAGCGGCCGCAATGTTGGTGGACGCAGGGTCGATGGCAGCTTCAAGGGCCGCGGAGGGGCGCTCGGTTGGGCTTGCTGAGATATTCGGAGTCAGAAGGGGCCTTGGGGAGCTGTGTGCGGCTGCCGCGAAGTTGGGTCTTGTTCGCTTGTGCTCGCCGACTGACCCCATTCCCCCTCTCCCCACCTGCACCCTTCCAGCAAGCCCTCCATGGTCTCGCCGACAGACAACATGATGTCGCCCTGCACGGCCAAGCTCGCGGGTGCCAAGAAGAAGCACTTTGGCAAGGGCAAGCCGCTCCTGCTCCAGCGCACGTTCACCGACATCGCAAAGGCCGGCCGGGAGGACGAGGACGAGGAGAACAAGGCGCCGGCGAAGCAGTAGGGCGGCTTGCCCACTCCTTGCTCCTACGCTCTTCACTCGCTTTCTGTTCTCGGTCTCGCTCTTTACGCCCTGTCGGTCGCCGTACACGCCGGTCGCCGTTGTAACATGACACCCTCGAGACGGTCCATCGGCCCTTCTTGCGCTTCTGGATCCGTCGTCTTGTGCGTCCCTGCATCACGTCCGCGTAGTCGAACTTGAGGCTGAACCAAGCTCCATCGTGCCCGCCCAAGCAGACGAACCACCTTCACTCCCCTTCATCCTCGATTCGGTTGACCGGACACTTTCTACCTTCTCCGCCCTTTGCCTCTGCCTACAGACCCTTCCACGTACACTCTTAACTGTGTCCACCTCCCCTTCGCTCGTTCATGTCGATGCCGCCCACCGGTCGCTCCTTTGCGCCCCCGACGCCTGGATCACATTCGCTTTCCCTTCGAACGTCGAAGCGCGTGCAAAGCGAGTAGGGGTTCATGCAGTTCGCCGGAGGAGGGACAATAGGTACAGAAGGACGGACGGGGCGGATAAGGGGCGAAACAGGGCGTCACTGAAGAGACCGGAGGGAAGGGCGTCCGAGGGGCGAAGTACAGGAAAGAAAAGTCGCAGAGAGAAGATCAAAGAGCGGATACAGGTCTAAGGGGAGGAATGAGAACAGGAGAACAAAGTAAGGACGAGTTAAATGCCGATGCCGAGCACGCTCGCACTCGGGGCGGCGTCTCCAGCACCAGTCGGGGCAGCCTCCATGCCCTCAAGCGTCCCGCGCAGGTCGCTCAGCCTGCGCGTGAGGTGATTACGCCTGACCGCGGTCTGCAGCACCCCTTCGCCGCCATTGCCGCCGCCGCTCGCGCTGCGCGCGTCCAGCATCCGGAGCGCCTCCTGGACGTGGGCTGCGTCGAGCTCGAGCCGACGGCGCTTGGCGGGTGGAGCGGAGGGGGGTTCCGGGTGCGAGCTGGTGGGGTGCATTGAAGAGGGAGAGGAGGGCGAGGCGAGGGGACTGCTCGGCGCGGAAGCAGAGGATGGGACGGGGGCACGGCCTGAGACGACCTCTGCGAGGAGTGACAGGTCGGCGAACGAGGCGTTCGGGTGCGACTGCGCGCCGATGCAGACGTTGTCAGCCGTCCGCGAGGACAAAAGGAACGCACAGCGAAGGGGCTCACCTTGAATTGCCTCCAGGCATCAGCGACGGGGATCATCTTGCTGTCGTGGTGGACGTGCTGCGTCTGCGGCTGCTCGACGCCGAGCGTCAAGTGCTTCTCGCCGCCGTCGGTCGAACAAGCCTGCGCGTGGCTGCCGCACGCGTCCGGTGCGCCGCAGCACGAAACCGTCATCGTCACGTCCTCTCCGTGCGCGTGCGCGCTGTGGGCAAGCGAGCTGGGGACGTGGTGCGCCTCCTGCTCGCGCTTGACGAGCTGCTCCTGGTGGGCGGCGACCTCGGCCGACGCAGGCGGCTCCGTGCCGAGCTCCTCGCAGAACGCCTTGCCGAACGGGTCGTCGGCGCAGGCCGGGCAGTTGGACGGGTCGCCCGTGCACTCGGGCAGCGCGGGCGCGGGCGCCACGGCCCACAGCGGCTGGGACGACGCCTTCTTTGGTCGGCGGCGAAGCAGAGAAACCGAAGACGACGCCCCGTCCGCCACGGTCGCCGCCTGCGGACGGTCAATGCCGGATGAGTTGCCGTTGGCGATCTTCGGCTTGACGTCGACCGCGCCACTGTTGCCGCCGCCGAGGTTGGCGTCCTCCTTGATCATCCTGCACACGCACGTCGCGTCGTCGGTGCAGAAGCCGCAGTCGACGTCGACGTTCTCCGCCGTCGTCCGCGTGGAGCTCGCCTTGACGCCTGAGGTTGAAGGCAGGCTGCCGACGTCGAACCCGGGGCCCGAGAGGATCGACGGCGACGCGCGGTGGTAGGCGAACGGCGGAGGCTGGATCTGGTACGGCGTCTGGTACGGTGTCCACACGGGCGGCGAGAGCGGGCCAGACGCCAGTCCGTTGAGCGAGACCGAAGGCGAGCCTATCGAGTTCGGCGGGAGGGTCATTGGCGGTCCCGCTGCAGCGGCCGACGATGGGCCGGGCATGTTGAGCAGGTCCTGGATCGACCTGTACCCAGGCGACGACGGGGACGAGCCAAGCGACCCCTTGAGAACGGTGGACGGCGACGGCGCGGATGGGATGGGGCTGGCGTTGAGAGGCATAGTGGCGAGCGAAGGGCGACGACCCGGTTCGGCTGACCCGTGCCGCGACCCACCCTTCGACATCGGCCTCGTCGCACTCGCCCCCTCGTCGACCACGGGCTCACGCGGGCGCTTCTTCCGGCCCTTGCGGCTCGTCGTCGTCGAGCCCGACGCGTCAGAGGCGTTGCCGTCCGGCGAGACGGTCGGGTCGCCGCCGAGCGAGCGCACGAGCTCCCGCAGCCGGTCGTTCTCACTCCGCAGGCTCGTGTTCTCGGATTTTCTGCAGGCAGCGAGGGGAGGGAGGTCAGCGCGTGATAGGAGGGCATCAGAGGAAGGACGGACAGGGCGATGGAAACGTTTTGAAGCGTGATGGCCTTCTGGATCTCTTGGTTCTCGTCTGTCGCAGCGCGGACCCGGCGTCAGCAAGCTGTTGACGCGGCAAGCCGACCGAGCGGGAGGGACGTACACTCCTTGATCTTGGCCTCGAGCTCAGCGACGTAGTCCTGCTTGCGTTCGCGGAAGGCTGAGAAGGGAGGGGCGCAGTTGCCGGCCAGGCCGCCTGTGGGTCAGCCCCTGGGCGAGGCGTTGAGCGAAGCGCAAGGGACGGACCTCGCTGAGCATCGCGGTTCTGCGCGCCCTTGGCTGCCTTGGGCGCTGCTGCTGCTGGCTCGGCCGCCTGCGTCGTGTAGAAGGGACAGGTGGTGAGGAAGGGTAAGGAAAAAGATCAACCCCCGACCGTGGTGGAGGGAAGGGGCCGCTGCCAAGCAAAGAAGGCGGCTCGAGCGAGAAACGACGCACCTTGCGGCCCGGTCGCGGACGGGGAGGGATCGTCCACTCCTTGGAGGCCTTTGCGAAGACTGGCGTGGGGGATTTGGGGGCGGGACGGCAGGGGAGGGAGGGGGGGAAGGGTCAGGACGACGGTGCGAGCTAGCAGAAAGCGTTTGCCAGCAGACAAGGCCCCTCCCGCGAAAAGAAAGTGGCCGCCGGTAGGGGTGAACGCACCCTTGCCGTGGGAGGACGACGTGTCACGGCCTGCCTGCATGGCGGAGGCGACGGTCGCGGGCATGGTCTGTTGTGCTGCGTGGAAAGGGTCGGACGGAGGGGGGGGAAGTGGATGGTCGGTGACTGTGGGGGGGGAGGGCTGCTGGTCGGCAAGCTCCTGTCTGATTGAGGTCGTCCGACGGGGGACCCCGCACACTTATCTCATCATTCGATTCAGCCGCAATCAAGTACTGTGCTCCCCTGTGTAAATCCGCGCGTCCTTGTTACCCGGGGTGAATCCCTTTTCCACTTTCCTTATCCCACAAGAATCATACAACTTCAGCGAAGACACCTTCTTGTAGACAAAAATTCTCTGCATTTTTTTTGTACCGAGACCCAGTTCAGCAGGTGAGGCAGGCAAGTTCGAGAAGCTGCGGCGCGTGAGCAGTCACTTTCGCGCGCGTCGCGGCTCTGCAGCCAACTTTGCCTTGCACCCTTTGGGCGCTCGATATCGTCTGCGGTTGACCGAGTATCTTCGAGATTCTCAGATAACCCTTGAAAGGTGCTTGGCTACACAGTCTGCAATCTTTGAGCACTTAGGACGATTGAGGATGGTAGAAACCAGGGCAAAGCCGCAAGATCGTGCGAACGCGTCGCCGAACGCGTCGCCTTCTGGCTGCCTTCCGCTGATCAGCTGTTCAAGCTGAAATCTCAGCTCTAAAAAATCCCCGATTTATAGAGCCATGAAAAGAGCAGTTTGAGCTACTTTCCATTCATCGTGCGAGCTGGCTGCGAGTCTG
>MVAM01000105.1:0-23491 GCA_014825675.1 Cystofilobasidium ferigula
ACGGAGACAACAGGTCTCCGCCGGCCGGGGGGCGGCGCCTCGGCGGGGGGGTGGCCCGGCTTGGGGGGGACCTTCGGCCCTCCCTCCCCTCCTTTTTTTGGCCCCCCCCCCCCCCCCCCCCCCGGTCCCCTCGCCCACTCCGTCATCCCTTCACTCCCCTCTGTCCGTCCGCGCACAGTCTTCTGACAGCTCCCACCTGCGGGTTTCCTTCGCTTCCGCCCCGAACGCGTGGAAAAATCCCAAAGGTCTCGTCCATGGCCAAGATCCGCAAGCCGTCCCTCATGGTGCCGACGCCGCGCGCGCTCGTCAAGTCGACCCTCTCGTCCCTGCTGCGCGCCCGCGGCGCCGGCGCGCGCCCCTTCACGAGCACGCCGTACTGGTCGCACGCGCTGTTCGACTATGCGCTCTCGTGGCTCGGCGGCGGCAGGCTCGCGATGGGCGTCGGCCTGCGGATGCACAAGGACATCCGCCGGCGGGCGCTGAGGAAGAGGGAGAGGGAGGCGAAGCGGCAGTAGTCCTCGCGCGTCTTGGAGGAGGGCGCTCGGACGGCTGATGCGGGGTGGGGTCGGATCGGCGCAAGGAAAGGAGGTGGACAGGAAGGGAGGGGGGGGGGGGGGTCCGGTGTCTGTGTCGTTGGGAGGGTACAGCGGCAGCCAGCAGCGGACGTCGCCCGCGGGGTTCGCCCGATGGATGGCTGGTCCCTCGTCTTTGCCCGCCCAGATTGCAAGAACCTGCGAGCGTGCTGACACCACGCCGAACCGACCTGTCGCGCCGAGCCAGCGCTGCAGGGAGGGAGGACTCGCTGATCTGCCGGCCGTCGGCGACAGCCGAGATGAGCGAGAGGGCTGCTGCGCGCGTGCGTCCTCCGCCGGCGAGATGTCGAACGACACGTCGCCCAGCTCGAGCGATGGCACCTGCCGACACGCGTGCTGCACGGGCTGACCCACACAGGAGGCCGGGCACACCGGGGTGAAGTACAAAAGCAGGCCTGTCTTGGGCGAACAACGGCCGGCCGCTCTCGTCTCCTTCCGTCGTGAAAACCCGCCTGCACCGTCAACTCCTGTCCGCCCGCCTGCCGCTCGCTCGATCTTCAATCATGTCCCCCCAGGAGCAGAAGCGCATCGTCCTCTACACCTCGGCCACCTGCCCGTTCGCCCAGCGCGCGCGCATCGCCCTCCTCGCGGCCGGCGCGGCGTTCGAGGTCGAGACGATCGACCTGCAGAACAAACCTGCGTGCGTTGAGCTGCTGCTGCAACTGGACCGCCGACGGAGGGGAGGCTGACGCCGGACGGGAGACCGGACAGGTGGTACAAGGACGTGAACCCGGCGCTGAAGGTGCCCGCGCTGTCGTACGGTTCTGATGCTGGATCGCCCGTGTCGGCCCCATCTCCGGGTGCCTTCCTCGTGCGTCTGCCGTCCGTTGCATCCCCTACTCGTCGGTCGACGCAGCATCTGACGACGAGCCTCGCCTTTGCGCCAGCTTCCCGAGAGCCTCCTCATCGTTGACTTTGTCGCCGAACTCTTCCCGAGCACGCTCGACGGGGCCGATGCGGTCGAGCGCGCCAAGTCGGCGCTTCTGGCACACCAGTTCACGACCGTGCTGCAGCCGACGCTGTTCAAGTTTGTGTGTCCCCTGCCTGCTTCTGCGCTGTCCTGGCGGCGGACATGAACTGATGGCTCCGACCGACGGATCGCCAGCAATGGGACGCGGCCGCCACGTCCCTCCCTGCTGTCCTCGCCGCCCTCCGCGCTCTCGAGCCCTACGTCCTTCCCCCTCCCTCCGCGCCGCGCCACCTCCAGAAGCACGACATCGCGGCGGCACCATTTGCTGTCCGCTTCCTGGGGGCGCTCGAGCGCGAGCTGGGGGTCTGGACGGAAGGGGATGGGAGGAGGGTGTTGGATGCGCTGCAGGGCGAGGACGCGCTCCAGAAAGTCTGGGGGTGGTTCGGCAGGCTACGGGAGGACGAGTTTGTCAAGGCGACGTGGGATGAAGTGCGTCACGGCTCTCTCTCTCTCTCTCTATCTCTTCTTCGCACTTTGGGTGAAAAGGGATTGACCCGGCGATGCGGTCGGAGCAGGAGCTCGTGTTCAAGCAGCAGGCACATCGCCTCGCCGCCGCCCGCGCCGCCTAGGACCCTTTCCGGCTTCCCATGTTCTTCTGCTGGCTGGTGGCGCGGTCTCTGGGTCGACGGCCCCCCCTCGGGACGTCCGGTGTTGAGATGCACGCTCGTCTCGCTCGTCAGCCCGCCCCGCGCGCAGCGCCTTGAAGCGATCATAGAAAGACCCATGCAAACGCAGTTGACTCCGCCGGCGCATGGACGAGCTACTCCTCCCCCCTCTCAGGCGGTGGACTGGGCGCAGAGCGCGGCCAGAGGTCGGGTGTTGAGGTGAAGAGCGGGCCTGAGGACGAGACAGAAGGAAGGGGACCGTCCGTGCGAGTAGGAGCGGTTGTTCCTGTCGAAGGCGTCGCTGGTGACGGCAGCGTCGTCGGCGTGGGTCGAGGTGTTGGTGCTGAGGGTGCCATCGGCGGGCGTGGACTTTGCTCCGTCATTGGAGCCGAGGCTGTCACCGATGAAGTCTCTGCTTCCGCCGCCGACGGGATATCGCCCGCAGCGCTTGCGCCCGACGACGAGGTGGAAGACGACGGCTGCGGCGGCGCCTGCATGTCTTCAAACAGGTACGCGAACCGCGCAGGAGGGTTCGGCGCGCCGAAGATGCCACCGGACGGGTAAGGCTCGAGCTGCCGCACGTCGAGCGGCGCCGGCGGGCGCTGCGCGAGCCGGTCGCCGAACGCGACGAGGTTGGGCGGGAGCGGACGGTCGAGCTGCCCCGCTGGGGGAGGGCGATGGGACGCGGCGGCGCCGGTGGGTGGAGGGGGAAAGGCAGTCGCGGCGGGCGCGGGAGGGGCAACAGGCGCGGCGGCGGGCGCGGCGGGGGTGTTGCCCAAGACGGTCCGTCGACTGCTCGCGCTCAGCGTCAGCACGACAAGGTCGACTTGGGATAGAGTGCAAGAAAGAGACGGACCATGTGGGGCAACTCTGCTGCCGTTCAAGCCACATCCTCAGGCACCTCAGGTGGAACGCATGTCCGCACCCGAGGCGCTTAGCCCTCCTCCCGCCCTCCGCCCCGACAGCCAGCGCGTCACGGCAGATGATGCACACGCTCTGGTCGCGCACGTCCGCCTCGTCCGCGTCTGCGTACCGCGCTTCCATGTCCGACGTCGCACGCCGGTACTGCACGAGCGTGCGCAGGCGGACGAGGAAGGAACGCGAGGTAAGGTAGAGGTCGCGCAAGATGTTGAAGGGCAGGCCGTAGTGCGCGAGGACGAGGACGAAGAACAGAAGGTAGACAAGCAGCTTGAGAAAGTCTGTCGAGAGAGCATGTCGGAAGGTCAGCCGGGCGGCAGCGGGAAGGAGAGGGAGATCTGGACGTACCTGTCGTCAGGTCAAGATAAAAGAGCACCATTGACTTGCCCTCCCAAACGTCCTCCTCCGCCGCCTCGTCGTCATCCTCGTCGTCCACGCCCTCGTCGGCCTCACCAACGCCGTCCGCCACCGCTCCCTGCTGCGCGCGCTCCTCCGCCCTCCGCCGCTCGCGCGCAACGCGGCGCGCCTCCGCCAGCCGCTTGGTCCGCCACGCGTCCCACGCCCAGACGGCATACCGCCCCCCGACGCCGGCAAGGCTGACGGCGAGCACGGCAAACTCGCTCACGAACAGCACGCGGCCGCCCATGCCGTGCGTGTACAGCTTGCGGGCGGTAAGACTTAGGAAGAGGAGATCGAGCGGCGCGAGGAAGCCGAGCAGGAGCGAGAGAAGACGCGCGTGGAAAGTCCAGCGTGGTGGAGAGGCGAGCTGATCGAGCTGGTGAGACGTGCGGAAGGACATCAGTCGTGACGTCGGGGGAGGGGGATGAGCCGAAGACGTACGTAGTCGATCCGATCCGCCGCAAGCCAGTGGAAGCACTTGAGCCCGAGCAAGATGCCGAACGTCGTCAAAAATCCAAAGCCGAAGTCCTGCCTGCGACAACAGCGTCCTACAAGTGGTCAGCTCAAGCGGCAGGCCCCTGGGGGGGGGGGGGGGATCGCACCTGAACATGGTGAACGCGAGCAAGCTCTCGGTCAGAAAGTACCACGCCTTCTCGTAGAGGTGCTGTGAAGGTCACGGTCATCATCAGCGAGCCTAGATGCAAGCTCAGAGGACCAGTCGGGACGAACCTCGACCTCGATGGGCCGCAGACGACCGAGGAAGACGCGCTGCAGGGCGATGCCGAGCAGAAGGCTCCCGCACACTGCGAGATTGCCAAGCACCTGCCGTCCAGCGTCTCCAGCTCAGCCTTCACCGCGCCTGCGAGGAACGCGAAGCCAGCCGGAGGGAGAGACGCACCATGAGCGAGCCATTGCTCTTGGACACGGCGACGAGCGCGGCGAATGCGGTCGTACGCGCTCCGAGCGCGCGCAGGAGCACGAGCGCGGCGAGCGACACCGAGCCGGCCGTGTAGAGCGACAGGCGCGACGCTGTCGGCGCCGGGAGACGGGGCAGGACGAAGGGCGGCATCGTGGCCGGTCCTTGTGGCTTGAGAGCTCGAGTGGATGGTCGGACGGAGGAGGAAGCGGCGGCCTTATGCGCAGACGCTGAGCCGTCGAGATGGTCGACGGCCAGCGCATGACCCGCCCGAAGCATGCATCAACAGCACCTGCGACCCTTCGCAAGCAGCACGGACCCGGACGGAAGCTCGCAGGAAGGCCCCTCGCTTATCTAAAGGCAACACGACGCTGAGGACGCCGGGTGAGTCTGCTTTCCTGCGCTCCTTGGGCGAGCACTGGCGAGAGCCCCTTTCAAAGGCCCAGCCTGTCGAGCGCAAGATTCATGCCTAGCACCCGGTTAGCCGTTGTGATGAGCGAGACTAGATACGACGAGCCTTGCGGGGACGGAGACCACCTCGCCTGCAAGTGAAGGGATTGCGCGCGTCAGTTCGGTCACTGAAAGCGACGAGAGCGTAGGGACGCAAAGGACGACCAAAGGGTATGAAGAAGCGGGAAAGAACGTACTTCATCTGCGACGCGTCGCCGAAGCCGGTGCACAAGGGGCGAACGAAGTGGCCCTCTCGCCCGGTGAGCGCGGCCGTGAACGCCTCTCTGCCCTGACCGAAGCCCTCAATCAGCACCTTGAAGTGGATGCCGACCTGGCCTGCGCTCTGCTCCTCGGCCTCGCGCAGCTCGTCGGAAATCGTGTCCTGCACAATGTCGGCCGCGATCGGCGTGGACGGCAGGAGCGCGTCCGTCGGGATCCGGTTTGCCTGCAGGTCACGCAGCTCGACCGACAGGAGACGAACGGAAGCGTTGTACGCCGCAAGCGCCTCTTGGAGGGCCTTTTGCGAATGGTCGAGGGCGGCACGACGCTGCAGAAGCGTGCGCGGGTCCTTCTCGGGCTTTGCGAGCGCCGTCGAGAGACTGGTACCGTCTGCCACATCCGTTGACGATGCGACCGCAAGCGGCGTAGAGGCGGCGAACATGGACGACACGTCGCTCGACTTTGGCGCATCAATGGCCGAAGCGCCTTGCTTGGGCGCATCGATGGCCGCTGGAGTAGCAGGCGAGGCGGCGGCATCCGTCGTCGGCGTCGGCGCTGCAGGTGCCTCGATGCCGAGGTCGAGCAGGCGCTTCTCCTCGGCCAGGAGCTGCTGCTGCCGCTTGAGATCCTCAAAGTCCTTGACGAGCTCGAGCCTTCGCTCCTCGGCCTTTGCGCGGTAAAAGTGCTTCTTGAAGTCGCGCTTCTCGCGCAGACGCACGCCGTTCTCCTCTCGCAACGTGCGCAGGACCGCGATTGCCACCTGGTGGCCGCACTCGAACCCGCCCTGCGCAGCCTTCTTGAACCCGACCGTGCCGCCCGTGATGGGCCGTCCGCCGTCGATGCGCACGCCGTCGTGCGCGTACGCAAGCGACGCAATCACGTTGTTGCGCGACACCCGCAGGCGCACAATCACAGTGTGCGTCGGCGGCGGCGTCGGTGGCGCCTGGAAGATCGAGACGTGTCGCCGGTAGGCAGGATTCGACGTCGACGGCATGTACGGCGCCGACGACGGCAGCAGCGCGCTGGACGTCGCGGACGCGTTGCCCGCCGGCGCGAGCGTGGTCGAGCCACTGAGGATGGAGGCGAGGACCGCCGACGCTTTTGCTGGAGCTTCTGCCGAAGGACCCGTTGCCTCCTTCGGCGGCGCCGCCGCCTCAGGTGCTGCGACTTCCTTCACGCTGTCCGGCACGGCCATGCTCTTGAGCGCCGGCATCCGTCTGCGGCCGAACGGCGACAGCGGCGTCGACGCGACGTCCTCCTGCGAGGCGACAGCGTCCCCGATCGTGTCCTTGATCTCCGACTGGGGGAACAGGCCGTCCGATTGCGAGCGGTAGACCGAGGCGTACGACAGCGCTCGCCGCGGTGCGGGGGCGGTAAGCCTCGAAGACGAGGCGAGCGAGCGGCGGAGCATCGGAAGAGACGACGCGAAAGGGAGAGAGCTAAGACAAGGAGGAGAAGAGGCTGATGCTGCCGGGACAAAGGCGCGAAGGGGACCAAGGTCAGCGACAGGTTCGGAGGGGGAGGGGAAGGGCTCGACGGAAGACGGCGGCTGGAGGACGAGCGACTGACCGGAAGCGCGTCGTTCCTTCACAGGATGCTGGAGCGGACACGCAGCGAGTAGCCCGGACGGTCGACGGGGCCTGGCGAGGTGCAGGAACGGAGGAGCAGGACGTGCGAGCGACGGCGGACAGGGCGCTGCCGTCCGTCTTTGCCTGGCCCGGCGGGCGCGCGGACCCTTTTGTTTTCTTGGCTGCGACCGGCGCAGCTGCGCATCGCGTCCTCCCCGCGACCGTCACCATCCATCCGACCATACTTGTTATCACCCGTCAGCGATACGGTCCTCCTCCACGATGCTCCTCCGCCTCGTGCCTGCCGTCGTCCTCGCCTTCCTCGCCGCCCTGCCCGCCGTGCGCTCAGCGGCGCTCACGATCGACCTCCCTGCGTCCGAGCGCGCGTGCTTCTTCGCCGACGTCGACCAGCTTGGCGAGAAGATTGGTGCGTGTCCGCTCCGCTGAAGGGTGGGTGTACAGCGCGCTCGAGTATGGCCTGGCTGAACCAACCCGTCGACATGCGTCGCAGGCTTCTACTTCGCCGTCCAGGCCGGCGGCGACTTTCTCATCGACTTCATCATCCAGTCCGTTACAGCTCTCTGCGCGCCTCTTCAAGACGCGTTGAGCTGACGCCCGCTACTATCTTTCCCTCGACTCAACGAATGTTGCCTGGCTCGTGTCCTTGCGGTGACCGCGACAACTCACTGTATCCACTGGCCTGCTTGTTGACGCTGGCGTGCTGGCCATCCTCCCTCCGGCAACGCTCGCGCCCTCTTTCAACCACGCACCTCCCTCGCCTCACGACAACCCTCCTCCCCTCCTTTGCCCGTACGCAATTCAGCGACCCGCATGACAAGCCGCTGCTCGAGGAGATCGGAACGTCTCAGGGCGACTACATCCTGACTGCCAACGCCGTCGGCGAGTACTCGTTCTGCTTCGAGAACGAGGCGAGCCTGACGGACAAGATGATCGACTTCGAGTGCGTTTGCTCTTCCTCCTCTGCACCTCTCGCGGCACTGCTGTGCATGGCCAGTCCTTCTACCCTTCTACCGGCGGTCGCTGATGTAATCCGTGCCCCCCCCCTCCAGCATCATGGTCGAGTCTGAGCCTCGGCGCGAGCTCCCAGGGAAGCAGCTGCCAATCTCGACCCACACGACCTCGCTCGAGGAGAGCATCTACAAGCTCAACGGCCTGCTCAGCAGCATCGTGCGCACGCAGAAGTAGTGCGTTCACTACCTTTTTTCCCTCTGGGCGTGCTCGTGCGAATCGCTCATCTTTCGTTCGCTGGCGTGCCCGCGGCCCACTCTAGTTTCCACACGCGCAACAATCGCAACGAGTCGACCGTGCTGTCGACCCAATCGCGCATCTTCTACTACTCGCTCATCGAGGCCCTCAGCGTGTGCGGTATGTCTGCGTGCGTCCGTCTTTTGCTCTTTGTTGCGGGCGTTGGGACGGAAGAAGTGTTGGGCTGCGCTGGGCTCGAAGCTGCACCATGCCCCTGCCTGCGACCCTTTTGATATAGGCGCTGACCCCCTGTCGTGCCTCCATCACCTCTCGCGTCCCTGATGTGTGGCTCTGATGTCGACAGCGCGCAGGTCTGGATCCTCAAGACGTTCTTCTCGCGGACGGCGTCGCGATACCGCGTGTAGACGCAGGTCGTTCCTTACGCAAGATGAAAATGGACCTGAAAGCATACCAAGCGGACGCGTCACCTCTCGGGTGCGAGGGCTAAGGGGGTCGAAGCGGTGGACTGCAGCTGAAGGGAGCGTCTGTCTGGCTCGTGGTGCTGCGCGTCTTGCCCGCGCGCGCGATCCTGGCCCCCAGCGGCACGGCAGGGTCCTCAGTTCCTGACGATCGTTCCGCCGAGCCACGCGCATCAGCGGCCCGGTACCCTGCATGCCACCTGCGCAAGTCGGGAGTGAGTGCGAGCGATGCGTCGTGCAGCGTTCCAGGCGATTTCGAGAAGCTCGCCTCTCCGCGCGCGTCCTTCCGTCAGCAGCCCACTCCGGCTTCTTCGTCCCGCCCGGCGATGCACCCCAAGCGGCCCAAGGGCATCCCGATCCACTTCCCGTCCTCCCAGTCGGGCGACGCCTCGCGCGGGCCGGGCGAGAAGGCCCTCCGCGCCGTCCGACAGCTGCCCGCCGGCCTCCAGCCCGTCGCGATCCCGCGCAGGGGCCCGCCGACCGCGCCCAGGACCTCGACGGCGGCGGGCGGGCAGAGGAGGTTCGTCAAGGTCAATGAAGATGGACAGCAGCAGCAGCAGCAGCAGCAGCAGGCGGCGGCGACGCGCGAAGGACAGCAAGCAGCGGGCGTAGGGTCGTCAAGGAGCAGGGCGACGTCTCCTGCCGTTGCCCCCGCCGTCGTTGCTCCTCCTCGCCGGGCAACGCCACCGCCCATACCAGCTCCGCCAACACCACCGCCAGCAGCAGAACCGCCAAAGGCTGCTCCGGCCTCTGCCCCTTCACCTGCTGCGTCCGCTCCGGTCCCACCGCCCGCTGCCCTGGCGGCGACCCCCTCTCCCCTTCCCCTTCCTGTGGCGACGGCTGCCGCCCCCGTCGCGCCTCAGCCCGAGGCGGACGCAGACGACTCGGACTCGGACGTCGATGCCGCCCTAGCAGAGGCACAGCGCAAGCTTGCCGAGCTGCAGGAGCGCAAGCGCAAGCGCGCGCTGCGCAAGTCGCTCGCGGCGGACCAGGAGGGTCACAGCGGCAGCGAGGCGTCGTCCAGCCTTGCGCCTGCTGCTGCTGCTGCCGCTGTCCAGGCCGCGCCGACGATATTGCAGCCCAAACCTGAGCCGGTGGACGCCGTCGTGCCCGCTTCGGAGCAGGCGACGGCGCAGGGATCGGACCTGCCTGCGGTCGAGGACGCGCCGGCGCAGGTTGGGACACCATACGGTACAAGCTCGCAAGTCATCTTTAGCGACCTGCCCACTGGCTGCCGTGAGCTCGCGCTCCGGCGCTTCATCGGCGGCACGCTCGTCTCGGTGTGCGTCGTTGCCTCTTACCCCGCTTCACCGACTCTGCACTGACGAGTGCGCGTGTGGTCCCTGCAGGCTGTCGGTCGACTTCCAGGAGAGCTTTGCCCTCGTCTCGTTCGCCAACGACCACGACGCGGCCGAGGTCGTCCGCATGCTCACGGGCGAAGAGTTCGCCCCCGGCGTTGTCCTTCCGCTCGACCTGGCCAGCAACCTCGAGCTCGTCACGGAGGAGGAGCTGCGGAGACAGATGGAGGAGGCTGCTGCTGCGGGGGCGGAGGCACAGGGGCTGGCAGGAGACGAAGGGCAGCAGCTGGCGATGATTGACGCAGCGCTTGAGACAACGGAAGAGACGGCGGATGCGGCGCCGATTACGCTCGCGGCTGCCGCGACGGACCAGCTCGCCCCCCCGTCGCCGCACAACTCGCTCTTCTCTTCTCAGCGCCACTCTCCCTCTCCTCAACCCACTTCTCCTTCTCGCTTTCTCACGACATCCGCACCACCCCCACCCCCACCTCCGCCAGCTTCCGACGATGCCCCTAGCTGGGCAGCGTACCCCTCGCGTCCGCCCACGTCCGACAGAAAGCGCCAACGCAGTCCGAACCCTGCGTCCGCCACGCCGTCGGCCTCCGACCAACAGCAGCAGCAGCGCGTCAAGGTTGAGCCCAAGTTCCCGTGCGGCGTCGTCGACCTCACCCTCTGCTCAGACGACGAGGGCGCCGCAGCTCCGCGGTCGACGGCATCCACCTTTGCGTCCGCCATCACCTCACCGCCCAAGCGCAGTGAGCGCAAGAAGCTCAAGTACTCGGCACCCGAGCTTTCATTTGGCCCGGCGACGCGGCTGAGCAAAGAGCGTGCGCCGAAAAGCAAGACACGCTGGATCGCGCGGGGTGAGAAGGAGTGGGCGTGCTGCTATCACCGGGGCGTTGTCGAGGTGTTCGACAAGGCGTCAAAGAAGTGCGTCCTGCTCCCATTCTCACTGGTGCGCTCCTGACGCCTTTCTCAATGGGCAGGCCCCTGCCGCCCGTCCAGCTTGCGCTCAACGACGGCGAGAGTATCGAGGGCCTCGCCTTCGCAGGCGACAGGGTCATTATTGGCCGCTCGCATCAAAAAGTGGACGGCGTCGGCGTGTCCAAACCTGCACAGATCAGCTGGATCTCAGTTCCATCGTTGCGCAAGGTGCGTTACGCCGCCTGATTGTACCTTCCTAGATCCTTGCAGCACTGATGAGCGTCCCTGCGCAGGCCCACCGCGTAAACAAACCCGAGAAGGTCAAGACCGGCACGCTTTTGGAAGACACCGACAGCCCGCACGGCATGACGGGCATCGCAAGCATCACCACGGTGCCCTCGACAGCGCTCTCTGCCGACTCGCCGCCTTCAACGGCCGTCTTCGCTAGCGGCGGTTTCGACCACTCGGTCCGGCTTTGGAAGCTTGAAGCCGCCGGGAAGCGCAAGATCTGGACGCTCCATGACTCGCAGCACACGTCGCGTGTCGACGCGCTCGTCTGGGCTGAGGACCAGAAGTACCTGTGGTCGGGCGGCGCAGACGGCCGCAGTGAGTCCACTTGAGGCTCATTTGTTTCTTGTCTTTTTTTTTGCTCCTAGCTGCGGTGTACTGACCGCGGCCGATCTCTTTGCTTCAGTTCTGGCATTCGACCTGTCGCACGCGCAGCTCGCAGACTGGAAGCTTCCACGGAGCTCCACGGGTGTCTTTCACCTTCACGTATCGCCCTCCCACCCGGCTCTTCTGCTCGCGGAGGTGCGCTTCTCATCTTCTGCTCACCAGCGTCTTTCAATCAATCGCTGATGCAGCTTGTCCCCTTCGCATAGATTAACCGCCAATACGCCCAGTTCATGCTGTATGACTCGCGTCAACCGTCCACACAGACCGCGGTCGAATTCGGCGACGCGCCGCCGCCGGGCGCGAACGGCACGGAGGGCGGGACGTCTTCCAAGACTGGCAGGTCGCGCTACATTGCAGGCAGCTGGCAGGGTAACATTTTTGCGAGTCCGGAGCAGAATGGTGTCGTCAAGGTGCGTACTCACCCATCTCCCTTGCTTCTTGGGTTCGCTGACGCTCCTTGCACTCGCAGTTTTGGGATGTGCGCAACGCAAGCTCCAGCCAACCTGTGCGCTGCCTTTCTCTCCCTTCGAATTTACAGCAAGGCTGACTGACTATCTTCCGTGTTTTGTGCCGCAGTACGAGCTGCAGCCGCGAGCGACGCAGATGCGACAGGTCCTCTTTGACGACTCCTCACTCCTCGACTTCACGGGCGAGGCGCTCTTCGTGCGCGATTGGTCGTTGAGCTGAGGGCCGCGGGCAGGTGAGTGCAGGATGCATGGGGTCTTCATGAAGATTTCATCTGGAGGGGTACGCGAGCAAGGCAGAAAGGAGTGAAACGAATGACGAAGGGTATGAGACGCGTCGACAGAGGCGGCGGAAGAAAGGGTCGGGAGAGAGCACAGTGCGAAGCCGGCGCTGGTGCGAGGGAGTACAGGGGAAAGGAGCGGACAGAGCGAAAGTCGTGGCAGAGGCAGAGCAGGAGGAGGCATGAGAGCTGTGCCGGTAAGGTAGAAGCAGCTGAGAAAAGGGTAAGGCTGGAAGCGCAAAGGCGACCGCCTAAAATCAGAGAGGAGGCGGTTACGATGTGGGCGAGGTCTGCTGCTGCTGCTGCTGCTTGACCCAGAGGACCTCCGCCCAGAGCGGCAACGACGGCACGCGGCCGAGAAGCTCATTCAGGCGCGAGATCCTGGCGGGGGGGATGCAATTTAGTTTAGCGGCGGCGCGTCGTAGGAAATGGTGACACCAGGACGCACCATGCTTGCTTGTCCTCGTCCTTGTCGGCGAAGAACTGGATCTCCTCGCCGTCGTTGAAAGCGAGGCCGAACGAGCGCTCGACGCTGAGCGGTCGGTCAATGTCGCCGCTGGCCTCCTCGGCGTTATAATCGCGGATGGACGTCATCTTCGACAGGTCGATACGTGCCGTGATCTTGCCCGTGACGTCGTTGGTGGCCTCAAGCACGCCGCCAACGATACGCATCTGACGACGGCGCCAAGACTGCGGCAAGAGAGGAGGGGGTCAGAGTGAGGCAAAAAGAGGCATGAGAAACGGAGCGGGACGCACCGAGCAATCCCCACCGAGCTGGGTGAGGACGCCCGAGTGGTAGTCCATCTTGTGCCAGCGAACGTGTCGCAAGCCGACGACGGCATCCTCGAGCGACTGTGGCAGCTGGTCCTGCGTGAGACCAGGCAGCGACGGGATCATGATGATCTGCAGCTCCATGCGACCAATCGTCTTGGCGTGGCGGACGGCGTTCATGTTGGCAAACCGAGACGAGGCGGCGATGGAGGCGTCGTTCCACTTGCCGAACATGGGCAGGTGCAGCGACAGCAGCTGGCCGTTGCAGCGAGCGGCAATGTCCTTGAAGACTACCCTGACTGTAGCAAGCGTGCCATCGGAAGCAAGATAGCGCACCAGCTCGTCCGCAGGCGGCTGCTCGGCCGGCTTCATCGGCGGAAGCTTGGGCGCACGGCGTGGACTGCCCATGAGCTTGCGGAAGCCCGACTCCTTCTTGGTGGGAGTCACAGTCCGTTCGGGCGGCGGCGCATCGAGGGCCCTCAGGCGCGAGGTAATGTGGTTGTCTTTCTTGACCTTGACGGCGAGGTCAAACTCAAGGTTTTTGAGACCGAGCCTGCAGGCGAGGGCAATCAGTACGGGAGCGTGCGGCATGCGTTGGATGCGTCGTTCTAACGCACAGCTCAAACTCCGTGCCGATGTCGACGTGAGCCTTCAGAGGGTACGCCGCCGTCTCGACCGAGTGCAGACCGTTGTTGAGCGCGATGCGGAAAGACGACTGCGAGCTCGACTGCAGCGGAATCGTGAGGTCCGACAAGCCCACGACTGCACACAAAGCAGTATATCCGGTCTGGTAAGCTTGCGGCGGAATGCGGGCTGGGCAGACGAGCTCACTCTTGACGAAGACCTTTGCGTGCGCACTGTCCGTCTTCTCGCGCAGCTCGTTGATCTGGCGGATCTCGTCGGCGTACTCGTTCTGTGCAAGGCAGGGCAAGGCAATTAGCAGCTTCCCCTTTCCGAGGTCAGTCATCACTTTGGACGCGCCATGTCGGATGGCCTCTTGACTGAGCGCCACGCCCGCCCGCGGTCAAGGTCGCCCGCACGGCCGTTGTGGGAAACTTTGTCGTCGGAGGCGACGTAGACCTTCTGGTGTTCGACGAGCGTGTATCGGTGGTTCTTCTCCTTTGCAGGAGCAGCAGAGGAGACTGTCGGCGCCAGCTTCTTCTGCAGATCCCCCCAGTCGTGCTCCACCTGCTCTTCGAGCGACAGCTCAATGGAGGAAGCGAGGTCGGGCTGCCTCGACGGGCTGGGCATGCACGGCGGAGTGGACGCTTGCGGGGAGGGGGCAAGGTCACGCTTGGCCGTAGGACTGGGTAAGGACGGCGATGTTGAGGGATGCGGGGACAAGGAGAGGTCGAGCTCGGTTGAGGAGCTGGGCAAGGACGGAAGGATGAAAGGGCGTGGGGAGTGAGCAAGGTCGAGGTCGAGGTCGATGCCCTCCTCGTGTGCGTCGTAGTCGTTTGAGCTGTCCTCCTCGTGCAGCTCGTACTCGTCACCCACATAGTCGAGGTTCTCCTCGCCCTCCACCTGCTGGAGCAGAAGCTGCACGGATGAGGCGAGGTCAAGGTCGCCCTCGTGCGACACGTCGTAGTCGTATAAGTTATCCCCTTCATGCAGCTCGTACTCGTCCTCCTCGTACTCGGCGCTCCCCTCGCGTTCGAACACCGCGACCTCGGGTCGGACATCGAACGTCACCGTCTTGCGGCGCTCGAGCGGCTTGATGGGCGTGAGGGGCGGCTGCGGAGAGAGGGTGACGACTGGTGTTGGGGGGGAACGCGCGAGGAAGGGCGAGTTGGTAACCTTGGCCTTCTGACCGAGGCTGGCGAGGCCTGCGCTCTGTCTGCCCTTACGCCGACGAGCTAGAGGGGAAATGGGGGCCGGTGTGGCCATCGTCGTTAGAGCTGAAAGGGACGGCGGAAGGTGAGCTGTCATTCAACACGCCCGGCGGGGATCTCTTCGGGCGCGCTCTAACCGCCGCACTGCCTGTATGAACGCACCTGGCTTCTCTGGATGTATGCGAGGGATGCTAGTAAGCGAGTCGTAGGGCGTGTTGAGAACGAGGGCTGTCGGACGTGGTGGTTGCTGAGAGGAGGGGAAGCAGGCTGCCGGCTGTAAGGCGCAGACGCGTCTGACCGCGCGGGCCAGCAAAAGAAATCAATCTCGCGCCGAACCAGCGCGCGTCACCGCTGACCGTTGTCCGCGAGTTGATAACCCGGCACAAGTCCCAGAAAGCACCTTTCAGACACTGGCAAATTGCTCAGCAAGTAAAAGGCGGATTTTCTGCAAAGCGAGGGCTTTTGGCCCAAAGAGCTTAAAAGAGGCTGCTGCGCAGTTTGCATAGGCTGCTGGTCTGTCTGCACAGGAGACTTGAGCCTAAAGCGCCGTGGGTATGAAGGCAGCCTCAACGGTGCATAGATGTGGGAGAAATTCCTCATCCTTACTTTCGTAGACGCAGGCTTCGGACTGGACGAGGGCATCCACTGATTCACAAGGTGCCCGCTATCATCCGAAGGAGTGGCAGCGGAGCCGACATTTCAGGGCTACGCTAACGCTTATCCTTTCCAGATTCATAGTTCTTGCCCTATGGCCCTTCTTTACCAGACGCTCTTTGCCTGAAGCTGATCGGGTCCCTGATTGGATGTATTGTGCATAATCATGATGCCATCCATCATCAAATACGTACTCTGCCGCGCGCCCGATGGCGAACAACCTCAGTCGCCTGCTTCACCAGAACCGACACCCCCTCCGTGCAGCGTTGATAGAAATCCGCCTCAAAGAACGGGCGAGGCATGTGGACACTGGAAAGCTGAGGAAGGGCTGGCGCGACGCAGGGTGTGTTGGAATTACGACGAGCGAAGCGCGAGGCGCAGAGGGAGAGACGGCAGGGGGCTGCTGCGCGGGGACTGGCGGCGACGCGAGCTGCGGTCGCCCGCACTTGCACTTCCCTTTTCCACCCACTCAAACCTGTCTCCTCCTCCCCTCCTAGCTAGAGACCTCAGTCCACTTCTTGGTGACTGAGGTCAGTCCATCCTAGCGTCCCCGCTTCATAGAACACGTCCTGACCCCCTTCTAGGTAGCTCACCCGTACCGCTCGCTGCTCAACAGGTAGCTCCTAGATACATGTATAGTCCACTTCTTGGTGACTGAGGTAGCTCACCCGTACCGCTCGCTGCTCAACAGGGTGTAGCGTCTGCGACTCGTATAAGTAGTATAGAGCTAACCTTTTTTTTTATGTGCTGGCTTGCAGGAGGGCTTCCAGCTCCGAGCCGTTGCTCGTCAGTTGCAGGAGCTCGCTCTGAAGATGTTCAAGTCTCTGCATGCGGGGACACTCTCGCGCCACACCACAACTGGGGGCAACAGCAGAGCCTGGAGTGCGGGGACGCCGCAGATGGTTGCCAAGTATGGTGCAAGAGCCACGTTTTGGTGCAAGAAGCTGTGTGGACGGGGAGGACGGCCCAAAAACTTTGTGAGTCGACCTGCTCCCCACTTGTTCCTGCGGATGTTGCTTTTAACTTCGCTGTCGGCCTCCCTTCCCTGAGCATTCCATTGCCATCAACGCTCAGATCATTACCCAGCAAGAGGTTGGCATGTACATCTCGACCATCATCGCTTCTGGCGTCATCCTCGCGAGCGTCCGCGTGCACGCTCTTTCCCTTTTTCACCTGTTCCGCACAGTCCGTCCGCAGCTATCATTATGAGGTTTTGCTCTGGAGCGACCGCGTCAGTACCCAGGTGCGATCACCAGTTTCTCTTTACACCGGCAGCAAAGAGCTCGCTTATGACTGTGCCCTTCGGGTCTAGCAATGCGCACCAGATCAAACACAAGCTTCTAGATAACTGGCGTAGGGAAGTGCTCTGAGATGGTCCTTAAGCGCTCGTGCTCTTCTGACAGTGACACAACATCTTCCTTCTGACTTCGGGTCGTTTGATGCTTCCCAACTCTCGTGCACAGTGGTTCAACCGCGTCTTGAAGCCGTACCTTGACGCTCAGTGGACTCGCCTTCACCTTCCGACCGATCAACGCGCAATTCTCCTGCTCGACATCTGGCCCGTCCACCGGGGCGAGTCTTTTCGGACGAGGATGCGATTGCGACTACAACACCCCAACATCATCGTCCTGTGCGAGGCTTTTTCTCTGCTGAGGAAAAGACCCCGCCGTCCCCATCCAGCGTCCAGACGGTGGGTGGAGCACGGAAACCGGCGGGAGCCAGCTCGCACAGGCGCAAGAACAGACCCCCTTCTTTTCCCGTCGGCAGCGCTCGCCAGGACTCGAACGCTCGTCATGCCATTTCCGAGCAAAGGACGTTGCTGCAGACATCCTTTCTTAGCTGAAGATTGTAAGGAACTGATAGGGACGCGCAGGAAACTGTCGGGAAACGAGAGCTCGCAATAAAGCGGCCTGGCAGGGGGAGGTCGACGACGGCCAGTCGCCGAGGCGGTCCTCCAGGCGTGCGAGGTCTGGCGGGATTCAGATAACTGTCCCGTACGCTTCGTAGCGAGCAGAAGGTATCGATAGAAGCGCCGGGATTACCGGTTTCTTGTGCGAGAACTCTTCTATGCAATGTTTCCGCGCACGGGTCAGCTTGTTTTGAGCTGGAAAAAGCACCCTAATTCAGTGCCCTGGATCTCGGCCGTTGGAAATCCTTCTCCTCCCTTGAGCATGCGCAGCACCTATGACACCAGCTCGCGATCGTCGCTGTGCGCTTGCGCTTCTTGTCGCAACATCCAGACAAGGACTTCATCCTGCAGGGGCACACCTTCTTGTCGGCCATCAAGCGGGCAAGCACCTCGAAGACGCGAGACGTTACGCACTCAGTCCTTGCCCCGAGGCACCTCGACCGCCTGCCCGTCCGAAACACGACGCGCCGCCCCTCCGAGGGCGTAAGGCCTCCTGCCCAAAGCCTTGCAGCCTGTTGGACCTATCTGCGCTGCTTAGTGGGTTGGAAGGACAGAACGAAAGCTCACATTCTTCTTGGACTGCCTCTTCTTTCTCTCGCGATCAACAGCGCGCTGCTCGTCCATTTGTGAAATTATACACAGTCTGAGCGCCTAACGACTGATTTTGATGTTCAGGCAACCCACTAAAGCTTCGGGCGTGCAGGGGGGAATGGACAGCAGGGATGGGGCAAGGGGATGCCGTGGGGGTTGAACGACAGCGGGATGCGCGCATGTTCAGCCAGTTCCGAAGTTTGACCTTGGACGCCTTTTGGGTATTTTCCAAGCTTCGACCCGCAATCTGAGCTTCACCTTCGGACAGCTTTCTACCGCTCAAAGAGGATGCGCAACCTGTTCGGGCCAAGCTCAAATGAGGTTGCAAGCGAGCAGCTATCGAGGCGATTCAACTTTTTCCATTGCACCCAATTCCATCCATTGACCGGCCCTCTCGAGTATGTGGCTACTCCTTATTCTTCGTTCAGGACTGTAGCAGACCCCGTGTCCTGCCCCAGGCGCCCTCCACCAAGAGACGATTCTTCAACCATTGCGCCAACGAGACGTTGCGTTGCGCTTCTGGGCGAGAGGCTTGAGGGACCCTCGCGCAGCGGTGCACGCGTCGCGACGGCCCAGAAGAGCCGTTCAGTGCTGCTTGACGAGGCGACGAGACAGAGGAAGCTTATTGCGAGGGCAGTCAGGCTAGGAAAGATGGCTTGATGAGCCTGCGCAGCCGTCAAGACGATGGTGGTCAGTCAGTTATACAAGGAAGGGCGACTTTCACCAGGCAACCACGTCGTCTTGCCCCTTTGCCTCTGCTCCCACCACATCGGAGTAACGCTTGATTTTGTCGGCCAAGTCAGGGAGCGCCTGTGGTGTCCCGAAGAGAACGAAAGTGTCGGTAGAGGTTGCACTGGAACCGAACGAAACGTTTGAGGGGAAACGGGTGGTGGTGGTGGCAGTGGCGATTGACAAGGACGAAATACGCGCCAGGTCTCACGACGCGAGCTGAACGCCGTTGCCATACCAACGTGATAGGTCTTAATGTTATAGAATCACCTGGCTGAGATGTAGGCTAGCAGGGCCGACAGCAGCTCTCGTGAGTGACTCAAGAACCCCACCAGGTTTGTCTTGCGCTCGCCCCAAGTGCACCACCAGCCGGAGTACAAATCTATGTGCGAGGACCGAGACCGAGCCTCCCCCGACGATGGGGAAGTCCGCACCCGGATCTGGGCACCTCACAACACTTAAATGATCAAAATAATCTCACAACCTAGGTCCAAGGCGCCTCAAGGACGGCGTTCACGATCGGGGCGGCACCGCGATTAGTTTTCCGCACAGGCAACAAAGGAAAGCATACGAAATTAGACCCAACGCACCTTTTTGCCAAGCGATGCTTGTTCAACCTCAAACTCTATGACGCTTGAAGCGCCTGAACTCTACGAGCTGCCAGTCACCGGGCGCGGTATCGCTTTTCGCTTTCGCGCCAGGGGGGCAGGTGCGCTGAAGGCAGGCTCCTCTGCTGAGCCACTGGTGTCTTCTTCGCTGTCGGGGCCGTTCTCGGTAGCTGCAGGTAGCTGGATGCCGCCTGAGCCCGTCTGGCTTGGGGTGGGTCGAGTTTGTGTCCGGCTTTGGAGAGGTCTTTGCTGCTGGGTAGCGCTTCTGCCACGGCGGTCTAGCAGCGGTGCCCGAGGATGGGAAGTATCGCAGGCACCCTTTGTGTCTGAGCGCTGCAATGACATGGTATCAGTTTGGCAAGCCCCAGCAGTGAGTAAAGTCTGAATGCAAGAATATGCCAGATACAGCTTAATCTGCGAGTGCTGACGAAAGACGCATTGCAGCCAGCCCCTCATCAATGCCAGTGATACTGGACAGATGAGCACCTCCAGGACCAAAGGCACATTTGATGAACTCAGCACAAACGAGTCGCTGGGATTCGGAACGGTCAGTACGCTTGTAGCTCATACATGGCCAACTGTCACGGGCGTGACGGAGCACGGGCGTGGCCGGTTACCGGAGGACGGATAAGGGAAGGAGAGGTCGAAGGCGAAGGCGAAGGCCGAAGCCAAGGGTAGAGGGAGAAGTGGAGGAAGGGAATGGACCGAAGACCGAAGACCGAAGGGGCCGAAGGGCGAAGGTCCGAAGGACGAAGAGCGAAGGCGGAGGTGGTGCAGAGGGACCACCGAAGACGGGGTGCCGGCGAGTCGAGCCAGAAGTTGCGTGAAGACGTTTGATAGACAGTGGTGCGGAGGACCGAAGCCGGTGCGGGGGGAGCGGGGGCGACGGTACAGGAAGTCCGGTGACTGAGGCTGGAAACGTACGATAAGAAGACTGGGGGGAAGAGAACGAGCGCTGAGGAGGGGGAGCTTATATACAACGGGGAGGCGGATGACTAGAAGATGATGACGAGAGTAACAGGGTGACGCAAGAGTGGGGGCCCGAAGGCGGCCGCCTTGTCCGACATGGGTCTTGTCCGAAAGACGGGGAACCGGGTCAGGTCTAGGCCGCAGTGCGGCCGAACGTCCGAAGGGCCGATGGGCCGAAGTCGCGGGCGGCCGAAGGACCGTGGGCCGAGGGTTGTTGGCCGAAGGTGTAACGCTATGTCACAGGCGCATTGGCGACCGTGACACCAACACTCTATACCCCGACAATGGCAAGCTTCTTGCAGACAGCAGTGACAACAATCCGCAACTTCACGCAGTGTCACTGTTCTTCAGGAGTCAGTACCGTAGGAGAAAGTGCCACATGCGTCAACTGGAGGAAGCTAAAGTGAACTCAGGCTCAGCAACCAAATGACAAAATTGGTGGTGTGATTGTAGTTGAAGAGATCAGAAAGTGTATCGATATGTCAACAAGGAAACTGAAACAGTTAAAGCGTAGCTTAGGGTCGCGGACTACAAAGAGCTATTCAACTTCCGTCGCTCAAGCCCTTGAAACTGGGTGTAACGCACTTTCGACGTCCTGCAAAAGCACTTTGCTGTTGTTAAACGGAATACCTTTTTTTCTTGTCGACTTAGGCCAAGTTTCCCTTACCCTTTGTATCGTTCAATTCACAACATCGTACAAGCCCCGGTCCACGGCCTCGGGACCCGGGGACCTGAAAAATGCGAGACGCGAGTGCCTGAACCTTCTAGCACTAACGAAGTTGTAGATGATCAGTACAAAGCCCAGGACAATTAGCTGTATGTATGAAAATTTGAATAACATAAGGTGCCACAGCAATTTGTCTTCATTGTTAAAGACCATGTTGACACTCGACTTTCGATCGCTGCTGTGGGCGTCTTCCATCTTGCTGGACATGACGGCTACATCCTTTCGCTCTATCTGAGCATTGAAGAAGTTTCTTGAACTGGAGTCGTCGAGGTCGAACGGGAGCTCAGTGGCGGCAGCGGTGTCTCCGGTTTGACCTGAGCTAAAGGGGTGCTTATCTTGCACGAAAACGCACGCACCTCATTACTCACCGACGTGGGTTGAATCACGTGCTCTACAGTGTAGTCATAGTGATCGAAAAAGGGTACACGCACTGACTGGTGTTTGTTCTTGCATCTGGTAATGTTATGCTTCAACTCCCTTCAGACATGATCCATATCGCCGGTTGTATGCATTTGCAGAAACCAAACAACAATGTGGAAGAAGTTAGTATGAATGCGTGTCCTTTGAGTTGAGCTGGAGATACGGCAAACGTACGTGGCACGTCATTTCCACTGCCAATCGACATTCTTGCCCGCTGTCAGTCCGCTTCCGAGAAGAACATGAACGGGGGTCTCCAACTGCCCCTCCGCCCAGCATGAGCCTGGACAAGGGACGATGCTGGCCCTTTCTCTCGTGAACAGGATCGGGCAGATCCACGAGCGCCAAGTCTGGCACACGCTGGGTTGAGACCGGAAAGCCGCCGATTTAACCAGGCTGCCCTAATAGCTCTAGGTGCTGATGATGGTGCTGCTGTAGCTGGGTAGATCTATGTCGCTAGTATTGCTGTTACTTGGCGGTGAAGGTACACGGAGGGAGAGCGGAAGGTGGGGGTTTGACGGGCGGGGGCGAGGCAGCGCTACGGCTACCTGTGCGGCCGACGAGGGCCGCAAAGGCACAGCCTGTGTAAGCATGAGCCATCAAGAGACGAAACCCCAACACAGGCGGCGGAGAAAAGGCAGGCGACGGCATCGATGGCACGGCCAGCTGGTCGGTGGGGCGTCACGGGCGGTGGGCAAGCGTGTTGCTGGCGAGCGAAAGAGCGGAGAGCTGAGCAAAAAAGGATGCGATGAGCACGTCAGTAAGATTGAGAGTGAGCAGTTGCTGACGCTGTTCTGAGGTGTTATTCATAACCTGCGTTACATGCGTCTCATTCACTTGCTGGGGTTGAACGGGGCTATACGGGAGCTGATGTATCGAAGGAGAGGCAAAACAGGGCCGAACAAAGCTGAGAAATGGTGGCATATTTTAACACAATTTGAGTTATCTACAACGAAGCTGGCTTAGCAAAGTGGTCTACTGCGATTGATTAGAAATCAATTCCTCTTTGAGGGCGCAGGTTCGAATCCTGCAGCCAGCTTTTTTGGTACCAAAGTGCTCTTTTGTCGTCATTTGCCAGGGGTCACACAAGTGAGAGCCTGTTTGAGTGCCGGCCTTGCGCTTTTTCTCCAGTCGCCTTTCTTCTTTCATTTGCATCATCCATCAGTTCCTCTGCTTATGTCGGAGCGTCAATATGTGAGCAATGTTTCCAGCGTTTAGCGACTTTGGAAAAGTCGCTTTTTTGATCACGTCGAACTGCTCATTTTTGCCAATCCCCTGTTGTTCCCTTAAGAACGATAAGGAGCTCGCAGCCTGCCTTTCTCTGTTTCGTGATGAGCGGCGCATTGAGATACTCGTAGGGGACTCAACAGAACTTTGGAAAAGCAATCTGGTACTCAAACATACTTAGATGACATCAAACATACTCTCATCCGAGTCCTTGCGGTCCTTGTTCTACTTTTCAATGGTATTAGTCTGCCCACTGTTCGTTGTTGAGAGCAGGTGGTAACGGTGTGAATTGTGTGGAAAGGGTCAGCAAGCAAAAAGACTCTTGATGGATGATGGGGGACTTCTAGGGCGATCACTTCTCATTCAGCTTTCCATCACGACTCGTTCGTGATATCTCAGATTCCGCTCGCTCATCCGTTGCAGCACCTCCAGCATCGTCTGCACCGGAACCAGGTCCGGCCGCGCGAAATTCCGACCTACACATGTCTACAATCGGTATCCTCCAGCTAAGTCGACGACACTGATGTCCCTTCCTCCGGCCAAACATCAGGACTCCTACGCCTCGAAGGTGCCATTGGTCGATCACTGAAGAACCTCTGGCCGCCGCACGTGTCATGTCGTGGCTATCGCGTCCTCCTTCGTATCCGTGGAATCCGCCTTCGTAGGTGTATCGCCCATGACCCAAAGCAATGGTGGTTTTGTTGATGCACATTGGATCATACGGCCATGATTGCTCTTCGACGCCGCAAAGTCCACGTCGGTCTAGTTCCTATCTCACACATGATATTGGTTCCTTGTAACAGGCGAGGGCAGTGAAGGGAGTGTTCAGTAGCCAACGAACCGAAATAAGAGCGACAGTAAGTAGGTCTGGAGCACGGGGGTCTAATCATGCGAACGTGAAGGTGTGACTCGTGAACATTTGGGGGAGTTGGAAGACGAAAGGTAAGTGGGAGCTGCGGGTGGGGGTGGGGTGGAAGGGGGGGGGGGGGGGGGGGGAAAAACAAAAAAGGGCCAACCCAAGCGCCCCCACAGGTTTTCGCTTTTTCGGGCGGGGGGAGGGGACGTTGGCCGGGAGACCCAAAAAACACGGGG